>WBNM01038989.1:33640-84116 GCA_013399055.1 Ramphastos sulfuratus | reverse complement strand
CCCACCTGACCATGCTATGATTCTATGTCCTCCAGTGCTAGGTCCAGTCTTGTCCAACATATCCATCAACCACCTGTATGAAGGCACAGAGTACTCTCAGCAAGTTTGCTGATGATACAAAACTGAGAGGAGTGGCTGATGCACCAGAAGGCTGTGCTGCCATTCAGTGAGGTCCCGACAGGCTGGAGAGTTGGGCAGAGGTGAACCTCCTGAAGTTCAACAAGGGCAAGTATAGAGTCCTGCATCTGGGAAGGAATAAACCCATGCACCAGTACATGTTGGGGCACAACTGCTGGAAAGCATTTCAGTGGAGAAGCACTGGGAGTGCTGCTGGGCAAATTAACCATGAGAAAAAGAAGACTGAGAGGGGATCTTATCAATGCTGATCAATATCTAACAGGTGGAGGATGGGGCTGGGCTCTTTTAAGTGGTGGCCAGTGATAGAACAAGGGGCAACAGGTACAAACTAGAACACAGGAGGTCGACGCTCTTCNCTTAAGGAGAAACTATACTTTGAGGGTGATAGAGCAATGGGCCAGGCTGCCCAGAGAGGTTGTGGAGTCTCCTTCTCTGGAGACTTTCAAAACCCACCTGGACATTTTCCTGTGCAACTTGGTCTAGGTGAACCTGTGTTAGTAGAGGAATTGGACTAGATGATCTCCAGAGGTCCCTTCCAACACCTACCATTTTATAATTCTATGATTATGTGTTTTTCTGTGAGGCACAGAGGGAATCTCTCATGCTTTCTGACAGCCTTGAATGTGTAAGCAGCTGGCTCACGTGAATTTCAAGAATCTCTCATGAAATGGAAGACTGGGGGGGGACCCAATAAATGTGTGTGTGTATATGTATATATATATAGACACACAGACACATATGTTTGTATATGAGGGCTGGGTGTCAAGAAGGAAGGGACAGCTTCTCACTTGTACACTGTGATAGGACAAGGGGCCATGGATGTAAATTACCGTGCAGGAAGTTCCACCTCAACATGAGGAAGAACTTTACTGTGAAGGTCACAGAGCACAGGAACCGACTCCCCAGAGAGGTTGTGGAGTCTCCTTCTCGGGAGACCCATCTGGATATGCTCCTGTGCAACCTGCATTAGGTTATATGGTTCTGCCCTGGCAGGGCAGTTGGACTCGAGGTCCCTTCCAACCATAACATCCTGTGACCCTGTGAAATGGTATAGGACCCAAACATAAATTAAATAGCCTATGGTTCTGAGTTTGGTAATGAAAAGCTGTTTATCTCTCCTGTTGTATGTTCCTGTGTGCTGGTTGCATCTTTGCAGAAAAGGGGTTTGGATCTAACAGCTTTTGTTAGTCCCCTCTCATTTCATGGGACTCTTGCAAACAAAAGTGGAACAGATCACAAACAACATAAATTCGTAGAACCAATGACAGAAAGTAATTTACTATCAAATTTTCTATTTGCAATAATACTTTTGAGCCAGCATCTGCCTTGTTGCAGCAGATGGAAGCAAAATGAAAATTTCTTCTGCCAACGTGGAGGTGTTCTTCAGGTTTGTTATATAGGTTGAAGGCACATAATGCTTTCATTGGAGTCTCATCGTACAATAATGCTGTGAGCAGGGTTTTAAAGCACTTTTTCATATTCATATTTGCATGTACTAAAATAGAAGAAAGAACAGCCAGTTATAGCACTGTGGAGACACATTCAGGATGGAAATGTGTGTGTCATAGCAGATCATCAAACAACATTACAAGAAATGGCATCACAGAGGAATCAGGCTGGAGCAAGATGGAAGAGATGACTGCAGGAGCATGATAATTTGGGGGTTTTATCCTATTTTGCCAGTCTTTAGGATTTTTTTTTTTTTAACAAATCCATAAAATTTTAATTAACCTGAAATTAGAGTCATATCCAAAATGCTCAATGTACTTATTTAAGCTCTTAAAACTATGAACTTCAAGTCATTTCCACAAGTCACTATGGCACTCATTTCATAGACTGAAATCCCAAAAAAGAGTTCTGTTTTTAGTGAAAATTGAATGATAGTTGGAACTGAATGTAAATAAATGCCACGTTATGGTGAGTTCTTGATGCATAGTTATGAGAAAATGTCATCTTTGATGCTCATGAAAGTCAAAGGGATATGTCTAAGTGTAAGGAATTATAAGAAAAGTAGAGAACAGAATATGAAGCAGTGTAATGCCAGTAAATAAATCCAGAGTGAAATTACACTTAGGTTCTAGTGTTGGCCCATTTTTATTCATACAAATTTGTGACTCCTGAAAAGGAAACTAAGCTAAGAATTGGAATGTGGGATTATAGAATCACTGAGACTCAAGGGGGCCTCCAGATATTTTGTAGTCTGACATCCCTTCTCAAAGCAGAGTCACCTGGAGTAGCTTGTTCAAGACCATGTCCAGTCATGTTTTGCATGTTTTCAACTCTACAACCTGTCTGGACAAGGTATTCCAATGTTCAACACCCATCTTCTGTGGTTTCCTGTGTTGGCTTTCCAGCACCAGGGCGATTCAGTCCCTCATGAGAGCCAGGATCTGCAAACACAAAGCTTTTCCCCATTGTCTGAATATGGCCTCTTCAGCTTCTTCCTGATCAGATGGTCAGTAGCAAACACAATCACAGCAGACACCATTTTGTTTTCCCCTGTAATCTTAATCTATAATCTCATCACCCATCCCGAGGCAGAGCCCAATGTACTGCTGCTGCTATCTCACGTAACAGGCAATCTTCCTTTCTTCCCAGCTCACTCCTTCCTACTTAGCTGTTGCAGCACTCCAGTCATGGGAGCTTCCCACCACATCTCTGTGACCCTAATGAGGATGCAGCCCTGCAACTATGCAAATATTTCTCATTCCACCCCTTTGCTCCCCATGCTGCATGTATGCATTGGTGTAGAAGCATTTTGAAGAGCTGCTACATCATGCTGACTTCCTAGAGGCACGAATGCCTCCCCCACTCTTTTTCATCCTTGTCCCCCTGGCATTTGCATGCATACACTTCATGTCAGCTTCTCCCGTCCTGTTTTGTTGTTTTAAAGCTCTTTCTTGTATTCCTCACCCTGCCTAGTCTTGTGCTGGTCAAGAAAAAACAGTGATCTGTTGCCTATACCTGGTGAAATTGTCAGATACCTGTATTTCTAAAAAATCTTCCATGCATCACTGAACTTCAGCTGTGCTTCACTGCCTTATGGAAACAGAAGTGCTGTGTGAAGGCAACAAGCTTTAAAAATTCAGAATAAATAAATACAATCACTGGACAGGAAATGTAATTTCCACAAACCATACAATAAATTCTGAATGAGTAATGAATAATCTAGTCACATATGATAAAAAAAAAAAATTAACCCATAAAGGGACAGATACAGGCAAGAAAAACCCTTTTATTAAAGTAAAAGAACCTATGGCTTGCTTAACTTCACAGAATTGATGCCAGGAGGGCAGATGAAATACTTAAACTGTATGCCAGTACTGACACAGGAGGAAAATAGTTACAAATTTGTCATGAGTAAATAGCAGCTGGAAGCGAGAAGCTGTTTCTAAGGCACTCAGTTGAAGAGCTAGAATTGTTCTTCATTTAAGGGCATAATGGTTTAATATTTGATATTCAGCATTTAATAAGCATGTGGAAGAGATGATATGTGGGGACTGGACCCATGCTTCTGTGTTCCTGAACCAGGTCCCACATTTTCAGAAAGACCTTGTGAAAACTGTTTGCATCCCTGTTATTTTCCAGTTAAAGGCTGGCTAGCTTCATCTGGATTTTGTGATGTTTTCTTCAGCCATAAATGGCTAACACAAGAGACAGAATACCCCAGCTATCACTGCATCTCCTTTAAAATGGTTCATTTGCCTCAGGCTTCAGGATTTAGCTGTAATGAAGATGAAAGATTGATGGCTGACTGCTGACCTACTTTGAGGAAATGAAAGAGCAGGTGGTGTGCTGCTGACTCGCAAAGTAAAAGGCTGCACGAAATGCAGAGAAATAAAAGCACTGCTAAATAAAGTCTCTTTTAGATCACAGCTATGTTTCAGTAGTCCAAAACATAATCATATACATCTGGGGGAACCTCAAAACCTCTTTTATATATATTTGTGTGTGTAAATATATTTAACCTATTTGAAATAGTTCTTTTCATTTCACATGAGAAGGCTCTACGAATTATTGGGAGGGTTTTGAATCCATCCGACTGTCACAGCCTATTGTAAAAGCTAATAGGAAGAGCTAGATGAGGCAAATTACCTAAATTAATGTTCAGCTTTAAGTGGGACAGACTTGTGTCAGTGCTTGCAGCAAACTGTTCTCCAACTTCTGGTTAACCTTTGGTCAAAGAGAGGCATGTTCATCTAAGGGCAGAATTAAGGTGTTGCCAGCTGTGTGACAGAAGTGTTTAATGGTGACTACCAGCTCTCCAACAAACAGCTGCCACCTTTTAACTCTGAGCAGTGTGCTCCACTTTGTCTGAGAGCTCAAACATGAATCATGAGAAGAGCCTAAAGGAAAGCATTTTCAGTTCCTTGTTGGCAGTCATGGGTTTGAAGCAAGCCAGTGAGTACATGGGCAAATGAATCTGATGTTGACCACCAAATAGGGCTGTGAGTTCGCATGACTGTCAAGTTAATAGAAAATGGCATCATTTATAAGCTAATTGCTTTCATTACAAAGCAATTATCTTCCATGTTTTGGAGCAGGTAGAGAAGAAAAGAACCATATTGCCTACCTTGAGATCTAATGGGAAATGGACTGAGCTGCAAGCCAAGAGACTTGTGTTGTAAGTGAACGTTCTCCCCTTACTTCTTGCATTTCTACACTTCCAACAACCCTCATTGTTAACTACAGTGTCATGCTGACATCTTGAAGTGAAAGGAAATTTCACAGTTTAAGTGTATACCTCTTTATTCAGCTTCAGATGGCAACAGGACCCTAGTTTGTCATTTAAGGCATCCAATTCTCATTCATTTGGAGAAGAGAATGTGTGCTATTTTTAAATCAAGTCTGTCTCTGACTTTCAGTAAATTATGGTAAAAGTTCAGGACTGTGATAAAAGGCAAGTTTGTAGATCTTTTGACTCTTGTTCTTTTACGTGGAGTGCTTTTTGTTTAGTCTTTGCATGTGATTCAGACACGGGAGATACTGAACTATTACCTTGTCCAGTCTGTAGCTATTCCCAAGACCTTTCCTTCCTTTAAGTCTGGGGAAAAGAAAAATAATCTTATTTTAGTATCTGACATTCAACCCATCTTCTAAAACAGCTTAGTAACTCATTAGTCATTTATCTTTCTTTATTTTCCAGTTGTGAAAGGGAAGACAGCTACAGGAAGTGGCCACTTGTTATTTTGGTGTCATTCAAAGCCTGACAGTGAAGGGGAAAAACATGTATGTGTTTGTCAGGAAAAGTGCCAAGTGTAGGTGCTTAACTGCCTTTTCTCACCCTGTAGAACATTCTAGTTAGAAGAAAATGTGCACTTGGCTTTGTTGTGTTGTGGGTGCAGGAGAGTTGCAGGCGATTTTGCCTTTGTATCCAAGTAGCATTACAAATGTGCATCCTAAAAAGGACAACATTTTATTTCAGCATTTTTTTCCTCAACAGAATTGTATTTTCTGAGTCGTTGTATTAATAGCTATGTGTGTGATTGCCTTAGGGTGTAGGAACTGTGCTATTTAAACCTCCTTTTCTCTGGTTTTGATGTACCTCACCCTGTGTCTGGCAGGTGTTCTTACAAAGCAAACTTGTTTGGTTGTAGTTCTGCATCCCATGCCATAGTCTCTCCATCACACGTTGGCACCATATTTGGCTCACAAAGAATGCATTCGTATTGAAGCTCTGCATAAAAGCTCTAGAAAGAACAAAAAAAAAATAGTTACTTGTGTAACAGTAGAGTTAACCCATAAAACAGATTATAAACTACATATTTATTTTTTAAGTAATGTAAGGACAACTCAGAATCTTTTAAATGTTTCTGGATGATTAGGCTGCCTACATGCATTAACAATATGGAAAAATGATCCTTTTCTATTGATCTTACTTGCCCCAAACTGTGCAAAACTGGAGTGAAGGTGAGTGAAGGAAGAAAGAGGAGTAGAAGACCAGTCTTATGGATCAGAGGCCCAGAAGCCAGCAAAGGAAACAAGGCAAAAATGTGTAGCTTCCAGTGAAAATGACTGTGCTTGACATACCTAAGACACATCTATAAAGAAAATACTAAGATAATTTTTCTATTGTCTTCAGCTCCTGCTTTGCAGTCTGTGTTTAATAGATTCTTTTTGAAAGGTCAGTGCAGTCTAGCTATTAAAATTATGGGGTTTGGAGTGTGTTTTGGAAGTAGGACTATTTCAGTGGAGTTAGTAAACATTAATTTGAAATAACACTCTTGCCTGAAGAGGTGCATTCAGAAAATTGCATAGTGAAGTGATATCCATGTTCTTCTTCTGTGTAAGAAACACCCAGTACCTGTGTGAGGTGGATGCTGCTTTTCTTTTGGACTAACTTAGAATCCATGGAAATTTACTCTCACTGGTACCACGATGTCTCTGTATCCCTAGACATGATTTACATACGAGGGGTTAAGTAAAGGCATATTCTAAAGTGTATGTATTTTGGGACATCTCTAAATTGATTTTGACCTGGCTTATACCCATTTAATTCACATTGGAATTATTGCCAGTGTACAGTTATTAATACAAAATCTTTTTCTAATCCTGCAATTTTTTATCACCACTGTAACTGAAATAGTTTTGGCTGATTTACATTAAGCCAGTGATGCTTATTTTGTAGGGAAGCCACCAAGTTCCAAGCTAGCAAGTTACCTGTCACAATGACATCCTGACTCTGGGTGGAATAAGTTGAAGGATTGGAATCTTATTCTCTTATCCAGCTCTGCATCTGGGAGTGTTAGATGTTTGAATGCTTCAGTTAGGGTCTATAACCAGTTTGTGTGCAAAGGGATAAAGAGCATGGCTATTGGAAATCAAGGAGAAATCTGGTTTGCTTTGGGATTCAGGTTTTCTTGGTATTGTCAATGGAATTATCATAGAATCATAGAATGGTAAGGTTGGAAGGGACCTCAAAGATCATCCAGTTNGGTGATTTTTTTTCTTTACCCCTCCACATTTTTGGTCACTACCCTCCTTGTTTGCCTAAGTCTTTCTATGAACAGAACTGTAGCTTTTTGTCTTTGATGTACACCCCTTTTGATTAGGAGATCATCAATTATTTAGCTCATTCCAAACCTTGCCGCCTAATACTTTGAACACGAGACTGTAAGTAGAGCATTTTGAAGATCAGTGTTTAAAAATAGGTCATGTTTTTTCAAGAGACTAGCCAGTTCAGTGCTTGAAAATATGGGAAATCTCCTGATTAACATTTAGTATTTATTAACCTAATATGGACTTGTTTTTAAAACATTAGCCACATTATTTCCTCTATTTAGCAAGTATATTCTTATGAAGAATGTTTAATGCCATTTTTATTACTAACAGAATCTACTGAAAACCAAGAACAGCAATATTTAAGTGGTTCTGTTGAAGAAGAGGAAGGTATTTTCCTAACTTCCCTTCAACATCCATTTCCTATGGTTTGGGAACCTTATAAAGTTATCAGTGTTGTTTTTCTGTGGTAATTATTTGTTGCATGTTCTTTATTATTGTTATTAATGGTAATAATAATGTTTTGCATTTCTGAAGCACTTTTCATCTACCAACCTCAGTTCTTTTAACAAACAGCTAATTAGACTTCAAAACACAGTAAGTGGTGTTATACCCACTTTTCTGCAGGGCAGTGCTGGAGGACAAACCATGCTGCCTCTCAGTAGGCAGTCCAGAATGCTTGAGAGGATGAGTAGGAACCCCCATGAATATGCATTGTGCATTAATATGCCACGGGGGAAGTTTTCTTACTTATTCCAACTAATTAGCTCCTGGCCTGATAAGTGAAAAGGACAGAAATTTCAACTGCTCCCTGAACTGAATGCTTAAAAGTTTTCCTCTTATCTTGTCGTATAGCAGTGACAGTCATGGCAACAGCAAAGCTTTCCACAGTGGCTTCATATGCCAGAGACAAGTTCAAACAAAAGTAGCTGCTTACAGATAGTTTTGGATTAAAATGTTATTTCCATCTCAGCCTTTTAAAATTGTGACAATTCCATTTCTTCCAGCTTTGCTTTTTTTAGTTTTGTTTTTCACGTAAGTGCTGGCTGAGTGCTTTCGACAATTAATGGCCTGAGATGGTAGCTCCTGATACTCTACTAGTTTTGGTGGCTTTCCAAGTGCTGTGGTGTTTTAAGGGCTCATAAGGTAGAGGTATATTAGCAGTTTTCACTCCACATCAATGCTGTACAGAACTAGCTAGCTCATCAAACTGGACATGCAGTTTAACAGCTCTCTTTTTAGGTAAGGAGGATAAACGTCTATTGTGAAGTGCCTGGCCTGGAAAATGAGTGGATTGCAGTGGATATTGTCTACTTAGACCTCAGCAAGGCTTTTGACATGGTCTGCCATAAGATCCTTATAGATGAGCTGTTGAAGTAGGGGCTGGAAACAGCTGAAAACTTGCAAGTTTAGTTGGAGGCCACTAGCTATTGGTGCACCCCAGGGATCAAGGCTGGTTGCAGTCCTATTCAACATCTTCATTAATGGTCTGGAGAATGGGGCAGAGGGTACTCTTAGCAAGGGTGCTGGTGACACAGAAGTGTGAGGGGTGACTGATACACCAGAGGGTAAAGCTGGCATCCAGACAGACCTTCACAGGCTGGAGAAATGACTGAGAGGAACCTCATGCAGTTTAACAGGAGAAAGTGCAGATTCCTGCACCTAAGCAGAAAGAGCTGCTGGAAAGCAGTTCAGCAGAAAAGGACTTGGGGTTCCTGGTGGGCACCAAGTTGACCACAAGCAAATAATGAACCCTTACAGAAAAGGAGGCTAAGGGTATTGTGGGCCACATTAGGCAAAACATTGCTGGTGAGTCAAGAGAGGTGATCCTTCCCCTCTGCTGAGTACTCATAAGGGCTCTCCTGGAATGCTGGATCCAGTTCTGGGCTCCTCAGGACAAAAGAGATGTGGGCATACTGGAGGGAGTCCAACAAAGAGCTGTAAAAATGAAGAGTCTGGACATCTGTCCTGTGAGGAGAGGCTGAGAGAGCTGGGACTGAGGGGGCTCTTATCAAAGCATATACATACCTGAAGGAAGGGGGTAAAGAGGCTGGAGCTGCACTCTTCAGTGGTGCCCAGCGATGGGACCAGAGGCAATGGACACAAACAGGAGGCTTTCTCTGTATGTCAGGAAACACATTTTCTTTGTGAGGATGACTGAGCACAGGTTGCCCAGGGAAGTGGAGGAGTCTCTATCCCTGGAGATATTCAGAGGCTGTCTGGACATAGTCCTGGGAAACCTGTAGGTGGCCATGCTTGAGCATTATTGTTGCACTACATGATCTTCAGAGATCCCTTCCCACCTCAACCATTCCGTGATTGTTTGATTATGTGAAATGAAAAGGTGAATTTCCTAAGCTCAAGGCTGCTTGGGATTTCCTCTCAGCTACTAATTTTACCTTGGTTGCCATGGAACCAAAGGCAGAGAAGCAGAAGAAATCAAGTAATGAAGCCTACAAGTAGTTTCTCAAGGGAACAAGGAACCACGTAAGGAAAATTGATAATAAATAAAAACTACTGCTCACTTTAATGAATGCTTGAGAAAATAGCACAAGTATGTCTTTGACTGCAAAGCTGTCTGGATTCATAGTTTGCATCTTTTTTGAATAGCTGTATTTTCTCCCTATCATCCTGGTTTTGTTACTAGTGGAATTTTTATGCAGTAACACAGTTTCATGTTTTCTGAAATTTATCCTGTGTGCAGAGGATGTTAATAAGACCAAGGAAAACCATTTAGATCTTGCTTTAAGAGCAAATTGAGGTTTAGGTGGCTATCCAAGACACAGGTGAATTCCACTGTCATTTTTGGATGATGTCTTAAAAAGGAAGTGTTTGCTGTTCACAACTTTGTTTCCTGGAGACTAGGTGGAAGACCTCTGTGAAAGGAAAAACATCAGCACAGACTGTGAAGTTTACTGTACCTATTTCTTTAGTGTTTTAAAAAGAGAAGAAGCTAAAACTACTGCTAGAAATTCCTTTTTTTAACATGATGGTATCTTGTTATCTGCCTCTCATTGAGTAGTAAGGTTGGAAGGGACCTCAAAGATCATCCAGTTCCAGCCCTCTGCCATAGGCAGGGACACCTCCCACTAGCACAGGTCACTCAAGGCCTCATCCAGCCTGGCCTTGAACACCTCCAGGGAGGGAGCAGCCACAACCTCCCTGGGCAACCTGTGCCAGTGTCTCACCACCCTCACTGCAAACAACTTCCTCCTAACATCCACTTTCAATCTCCCCTCTGCCACTTCAAACCCATTGCCCCTTGTCCTGTCATTGCAAGACCTTGTCAATAGTCCCTCCCCAGCCTTCCTGGAGCCCCCTTCAGATCCTGGAAGGCTACTCTAAGGTCTCCTGGAAGCCTTCTCTTCTCCAGGCTGCAGAGCCCCAACTCTCTCAGCCTGTCCTCACAGCAGAGCTGCTGCAGCCCTCTCAGCATCTTGGTGGCCTCCTCTGGACCCGCTCCAACACTTCCATGTCCTTCCTGTGCTGGGGGCTCCAGAACTGCACACAGGACTCCAGGTGGGGTCTGATGAGAGCAGCTTCTCATTACATACATCATAGCTTTTTTGCCTCTGTGTTTTTCTCTTAATGGTGAAACTCCTGATTCAGTCCCTGCTCTGCACAGCCACCAGCATGTGCTCAGTGGCCAAACTGTACTTTTTTTCTAAGCACCTCCTGCATTCCTTTTACCACCAAATTCCCTCATAGGAAATTAAATATTATTCAGGGGGAGTGAAGTTTTTAAAATATTGTTTTTTAAGTCTATTTTTTTTTAATCAATTATTTGTATTTCTTCTGTTCAAACAAAAGAAACGTTCAAGACAATCCATATGAAAGAGTGATGCTTAGGGCTCCAGGGGGGATTGACAATTACAGAGGGTAAAACATGAAGGAGGCATCTTGTAAAGTCAGTAACTACTGGGAAAACTCTAATGTGAGCCTGTTTGCCAAAACTTGTAATGTGTTACAAGGCAAAGCATCAGGAAACTGGCAAATGTGTCAAGTATTTTGTATTACTTATCCTTTTTTCCCCCTAATTTCTAATAAGCAGAAAATCTCAGGCTCTCAGAAGCCACTAAGAACCACAGTCTCTGTAAAATAGATGGAATAATCAAATACAGATTATTGGCTGTGAAAACCAGCCTTCTCTGATCCCTTATGGACCTACATGAAACCTGTGTGGAAATAGTTCGCTGTGTAACAGGAGAAAGAGTGGATTATCTCAAGGGAGTGTCTCCAAGATGGTTAAGCTACAGCACAGCTGTAGCCCCTTACATGACCTGTATTCTGTGCTCTGCTTAGGAGAGCTGAACAGCTGCAGACCCTCTGATAGATCTCTTCAGTTTTGCTGAGTAAAGCTGTTTGGTGTGTAGGGATTGCCATTTGTCTGACTATCCCTAGGCTGCAGCATTTGTCCTAGAGGTAACTGACAAAATAAGGGCTTTGGCAGCAAGTGATGTCACCTGCTGAAAGAACCAGCTGTGAGCAACAGAAATTGTGTATCACAGAGTTTTGTTTCGGCAAAGTGCAGATTTATCTTTTTATTTTCTTGTTTGCCATTTTAATGTAACAGATGTCTGTAATCAGAACTTCTTCCTAATATTGAAAATGTGAGCATGCATTTCTGCATATTTTAACTTTAAAATTTTGAAAACTATTTACCATGTGTTCATGTTTTGGCAAGGAAAAGTGTAGATTCTCTCCTTTTCGCTTAGCATTATGGCAATACCTGTGGCCTTCCTGGCTGGGACACAGATGGTTGACACAGTTAATTTTACTAACTCAAAGTGTTTGGAGGGCTTGACTTCTGGGTCAGAATTCATCTGGTTGCATTAGCTGGAATGCTTCTTGTCCTGTAGAGCAAGCACAATGTCATGCAGCGCAGGAGCTCAGCCTGGTCAATTCTCTTTCCAGCAGTCCCTAGGATGTGCACTGTGGGTCTGCCGAGCCCAAAATAGATCACTGTCCTGACAAAATATGCTTTGAAGTGACTCGTAGAAAATTTCTATCTTGTTACACATTATTAAGATACTACAGATTTCAGTTTCCCACTGGATCTTTTTATTGTAAGGAGTCTAACCTGCTCCTGCTCCTCCCACACTCTTTTCTCATTTGCCCATTCATCGCTAGGTTATACACCCAGGCAACCTCTGCATCAGATTTCTCATGTGTCTTACTCTTTCCCCTCTTTTACCTCCTACACACCTTCTCCCCAGGCTTGTTGCACAGATAGAAAGAGGACAGGAAGGAGGAAGAGAGAGGTGTGATACATTTTTGATATGGGGGTATACTTGGGAAGAAGCAGTCCTGATGCCAGTTATCAAAGCTTGACTCTCACTGTCTCTATAAGCTACATCTGCTTCTGACTTAGGATCTGTGCAGTTGTGGACTGTGCTGAGCTAAGGTAATGACTTCAGTGACTTTCAAGGAACTCTCCTTGAAACACCTCAGAAGGAGGCAATTGGCCCTTTGCTGTGATTATTTGACTTGACCTTGAAGGAATGTGGAAACTGAAACTGGTTTGCCTGAGATCAGGGGTCTTGGATTTTGTGTGCTTCTTTGAGTAGGAAAAAAGGTAATAATGCATATCACTAAACTAAGAAATTATGGTCAGAAAAGACTCCCAGGATCACCAAGGCCAACTGTTGTCCCTACGCTACACAGTTCACCCTTAAGCCATATCCTCGAGCACCACATCCAAACGACTCTTAAACATATCCAGGGTTGGTGACTCCACCACCTCCCTGGGCAGCTCATTCCAATGCCTGAACTCTCTTGCTGGGAATAAAATGTTTCCTAATGTCCAATCTAAACCTATCCAGTCGCAACTCGAGGCCATTCCCTCTTGTTCTATCACTATATACCTATGAGAAGAGACCAGTGCCAATGTCTCTGTAACAGCCTTTCAGGTAGCTGTAGACAGTGATGAGGTCTGCCCTCAGCCTCCTCTTTCAAACTAACCATCCCCAGCTCCCTCAGTGGCTCTTCATAAGTTTTCTTTTCCAGGCTCTTCCCCAGCCTCATTGCCCTCCTCTGCACTCTCTCCAGTATCCTCAAATCCTTCTTGTAATGAGGTGCCCAAAACTGAACACAACACTCAAGGTGTGGCCTCACCAGAGCCGAGTCCAAGGGGACAATCCCCTCCCTACTGCTGCTGGCCACAGCATTTGTAGCACAAGCCAGGCTGCCATTGGCTTGCTTTGCCACCTGGGCACACTGCTTGCTCATATTGAGTTGTTTGTCTATTGCAGCTCCCAGGTCCCTTTGTGCCAGGCAGTTTTCCAGCCACACTCCCCCAGGCCTGTAGTGTTGCTTGGGGTGGTGGTGGCCCACGAGCAGGATCTGGCATTTGGCCTTATTAGAGCTCATGCCATTAACATTGCCCCATTCATTGATCCAATCTACCCATTTCCCTCAGGTCCCCCTGAGCCTCCTCTTCTTCAGGCTGAACACCCCCAGCTTCCTCAGCTGCTCCTTGGGCTTGTGCTCCAGCCCTCTCACCAGCCTTGGTGCCCTTCTTTGGAAACATTCAAGCATCTCAACACCCTTCTTAAGTTGAGGGGCCTGGAACTAGGCACAGTACTTAAGGTGTGACCTAACCAGTGCTGAGTATAGGGACAGAAGGACTTCCCTGGTGCTGCTGGCCACACTATTCCTGATACAGGCCAGGATGCCATTGGCCTTCTTGGCTGCCTGGGCACACTGCTGGCTGATGTTCAGCTGGCTGTCAACCAGTACCCCCAGGTATCTCCTTTTTCACATTCTTGCAGCTGCCTTCTTTCCAGATTACTCCTTTCTTCTTTATTCAGTCATTTTTAACCTACTACAACTCTTATCTTAGCTTTTGCCATTGAAATCTTGCATTTACTCTTCCTTCCAAGGGAAGATGCTTGGTTTTCTCTCTTCTGCTGAGGACACACTTGTGTTTGGTTGAGTACTCCCCTTTCTGCTAACTTTATTTCTGTATGTAGCAAGGTGTGCACTTATTTTGCCCACCTCAATATTCTGCAGTGTGCTTCTACAGCAAAAACAGTAGTGACTGCTACCGTGGCTTTTTTATTGCACAGGTTTGAAGCTGACCATATTGCTGCAAAACAAGCTGTGAAGTGCACTGCCTGTTTCCTCCCTGAGACATCTACATCCACTACAGATCAGATCTTTCCCAGCCTCTGAAACTATTGATAATTTTTTCCCTTGAGTCCTTTCCCCCAAGAGCCTGCCTTTCACTTATATGTAGGTATCAGGCAATAGATATGTGTCTGCAATTGTGGAGACACTGTCTTTCTCACAGAATTGCAGGATCTTGACAACAAAATAGAAATAAAAAGCTAAGAAAATGAATTAACGAGTTAATAATACACATTTCATAATAGAACTTCACCTGAAGTGTTCATATATGCAAATTAAAAAAGCTTGCTAGGAGAGAATGGTAAAAGGGCATTCTTGTTGTAGTTGCACGGTCAGAAGTGAATGTATTGGTGATGGAGCAGACAATGTACTTGTCCTTCCAGACTGCTCTGATCAGTACACTGGTTCAGTGAGATTTGAACATGAGTATTACCCTTCTCTAGGACACTTTGCTTGAGAGCTTTCCCAGTGATTGACAGCTGTCTGACCCAGTCTTCACTTCCACTTCAACTTTTATACAAGCTTAACACCGTCCCTGGGTCTCTGATTCATGTGGCAGCCTTCTAATATGTCTTTTTGTGCTGAAAAAAATGCACAAAATACTTTTATCTCCTTCAGACTGAGAACCCCAAAATAAACAGCAGAAAGAAATGTTTCACATGACAACCTGTCTCCTACAGAAAACAGAGCTGTGAAGTGCATAGACAGATGGCTGCTGCAGGCAAAGCATATTCTCAATGTGAGAAAAATCAGATTTTTTTCATAAATATTCTTCAGTTCGGGGTTTTGTTTGGTTGGGTTTTGTTTTTTTGTTTTTTTGGTTTTTTCTTTTGTTTTTTTTAAACTGAGGTTACATAAAGATATTATTAACATTGAACACTGGGTTGTAGGGTTTATGCTTGCTGCTGAATGGGGCAACATCATCATTCACTTGAGACTCCTCACTGGAAGGGCTCTCCTAAGGCAGGCAGGATTGGTTTGTGTTCCCAGAAATATCCTGGTTTTGGAGGTGACACAGAAATTGTGAATTGTAGAGCCAACCACCTCTGACAGTTTTAGCTGCATTCTTTCCATCAACTTATAGATGCTTGTTATTAGAGTTCAAACATCTGACACTTAAGGAAAAGCCTATTTATCCTTCCCTGAAATACAGCATTTCTGCTGCTCTTACCAGCTGNTGCACTCACACTGCAGGCTCGTGTCACTTCTCTTGAACCTTGCAGCTGACATCCTTGAACTGCAGGACATTTTCATGGGGCCAGCTCTCAGGCCTGTCAAGGTCCTTCTGAAAGGCATCCAGAGCATGTTGACCACATCACACAAATTGGTGTTGTTGGTAAACTTGCAGAGGATGCCCTCAACCCCACTTTGTGTCATGAGGAAAGACATTCAACAGCATCAGCCCAAATACTGGCCCCTGAGGATTGCCACTCATCAGTGGCCTCAGCTGAGACACTAAGAATTTTGTGGTGCTTAGTTCTTTCCTTTTGCTTGGGTCTCCTCTCACTGCTGTATGTTTGCCATCTACCAAACTTAACCACTGATGGCATCAAAACAGCAGCTACACACTCTTTAGTGTGAAAGTTTGCACAGTTACATCTCATAATGTAATTGAGGAACACAGAAAATTTTATGGCATAAAATGTATATTGTGAAAAGCTGAAATACTTGGATTACTGTAACTATGAGTGCAAGAAAAGCTGCCTTTTTATTTTCCTGCAAAGAGCTTGTTTTTCTGTTTCTTCTCTCAAACATAGGACACAAATTATTTTATTCCACACTGCATGCTCAGAAAGTAGGACCCAGTGGACTGTTTATCCTTATTTTTCTGTTCTAAATAGTCTCCTTGGTACTCTAATAACTTTTGAAAGAGCCATGTCTGTTTCTCTAGCCTGAGGGAACTGTCAGACTTGACAGACTGCTGAGCCTCTTCCCTTTAGCCATCCAGGCCAGGTCATAGGTTGGAAGAAAAAAAAAACCAATCAGAAAATTTGACACTGAGGCTTTATCTCAGCAAAGAGGGATCCCGAAGGAGGTCTGAGCGAGAAGCCAGAAGGAAATGGATCAGAGAAAGCAGCATAAAACAGAAGTACTGTTAAATTCATGGTGGTGAACATAGTTAATGACCATGATCAAACAAGGTCAGTGCTTGTCAGCACTGTTAGTAGTCTGAGATGAAAAACTTCTCACCAAAGCTAGTACCAGTTCCTGACATAGGAGTCCAACCTGTGTGGGAAAGGATCTGTCACCTGTAGAAAATGTAATTGCATTTGTTAATAGTGTTCTCTTTTATTCTTCTGGGATATTCCTTTTGTATTTTCTGCCTGTATGTCCTTGTAGCATCCACCTGATATCAGTAGTGGGGCTTTGAGCGGTGCTTGGATTTAGGTTTTCAGTCATAACTTCAACTCAGGACAGTTTTCTACAATATTCAAGCTGCTGTGGGAATCCAAATCATACCTGAAACTTTCACAAAGATAAAGATCCTATCCTTTGAATACTACTCTGCACCTGTATCCATCCTTTATAATGCAGGGATCTTTATATACCTAAGGTGTATGTATTTAGTAGTAGAAAAGGAGCACAGGCTGTGGACCATCCTTGTCTCTGCTAAATCCACAGTCTCTGCCCTGCACAAGAGATATTCCCCTTATGCCTTTTTTATAGCCTGACCTCGGCTGTTTCTGCCTTCCAAATGATATTAAGGATAATTTGGGTGGAGAATTAAGTAGCATCATAGAATCACCCAGGTTGGAAGAGACCTCCAAGCTCATCCAGTCCAACCTATCACCCAGCCCTAGCCAATCCACCAGCCCATGGCACTAAGTGCCCCATCCAGGCTTTGCTTCAACACCCCCAGGGAGGGTGACTCCACCACCTGGTGGACTCCACACCGATGGCCATGTGTGTTTGGTACATAGTCTGTTTGGCTCACTGGCATACTGAAGGGTGTCAGTCTCCATTCCCAGAGAGGACATAAACATCTCTTGTTTGTACACATGTCAGCCTCTCCCTTGTAGCACACTCAATTAACTGCATTCCTGTCACATGGTGAGCTGGGCAGTTACTTCACACTGTTACAGCTGAGCAGAGGGATATTTCCTTGAAAACTCAGATCCACTTTCCATGCTTCTTTCCTTAATATTATGATGTTCTGTCCTGCAGGTTTTTTATTGCTGTTGGTATTACAGTTATCCTGCAGACATTTTTATCTTTTTATCCCCTTGCATTTCGTGCCTGTAAGCATCCTCTTTTATACTGCTTTTGTGAGTATAGTAAAGCGTCACCATCTTATGTCACCTCTACATTTGGTGTACATACACATTTTCCTGTAATTATATTAAGAAGTGCATTACTAATGTGATTAATTTTAACTTTCTGTAATGGGCAATACCACATGCTTCAGAAGATGGTGTGAAGGCTTCACACCCACATGGACTGTGCTGCTGTGTGCATGCTGTGTGCCCCATTCTATGAGGACATGCTATGTGCCCTTAGAGAAAGTTTATGGCAGACTTACAGCTATATCAGGTCCTTTAACCTGTCCTGTGTCCATTCTAGCTGAACTTGCAAAAGGAATACCTGAACACATTTACTTCCCAGGTCTTGCTGAAGACCCACAGCAATTATGTTCTTGGTTCCTTCGGAGTCTCAGAATTCTCTTGTTTCAGTGCCCTCTCTCAGTAGCTTTTTCTTCCTACCCACTGCACCACCCCACACACCTGTTCATAAAATTGCACAAATCATTATCTGTTTTCCATCTGCACCTGCACATTTCTGCAGAGGTTTTAATGTTATTTTGGCAGTGTAGTATCTGGGTTCTGAATGAGAATTTTCTGGGAAACTTACTGAAGTTCTTTGTTCTCTGGCTGGAACCATACTGACCACACTGCCACAAAAGTTAAAGGGCACCTCTGAACTATTTCAGTTATATTTCACCATGAGAAAGTAACTTGAAGTTATTCAAAAAGAGATGAAGTGCCAACATCTTATTTTTATTAGGAATGAGAAGTCACAAAGATTAATAGTTTCTGGTCTAAGGGACTGCTTACAGAAGAAAAAGCTTAAACATGAAATTGACAATGTCAAAAGGGCCATTTTTTTTTTCTCTCTGACCTACAAATCACACCAAAACTACCTACACTAATAAATTTTCTCATCCAAATCCATCAACTTAATGTTTTTAATGGAATGACAACATGAACTGTCAGTTCTAGTAGAGAGAAGATAAACAGGATATTTTGAATATTAACTCACTTCCATAAAAACAAATGCAGCCTTTTAATTATACTTTGAACTATATTGTTCTTCAAAGACTGACACTTCTAATTTCCATAAGTTTAAAATTTTCAATTCTCAACAAAACAATGAAAAACAGGAGACAATCAGAGACTTTTAAAGTCTTGATATTATTTAGAAACATTCTCTTTATAGGGGAACATTCTTCATATGGGAAATGCACTTCATATCTGTGATTGTATTTATTTGTATGAGAATTACTCTTGTGACTCCAGCTATTTTAAGGTTGAAAAAATGTGACTTGTGTTTCTTAAACAGACAGAAGTATATATACAGAGTGAAGCAGTAGACTATAAACCACCTCAGCCATTGAAATATGTGTGCTAGGAAAATGTTATTCAATTCAACAGCTAAAGATGTTTTCTTCCCAGAGACAGATCTAATAAGACCTTAAAGGATGTGAGGCTAAATTCTGCTAATGTTTATGTGCTGAGGGTAAGATGTCTTTGTGAGCAACAATCTCTGGCATTAACAGCAATTTCCTTGGATGGAAATGACAGAGGTTGCCTCGTGGTGCAATGAATGAAGGGTGCTTCAATGCCTGGTCCTTCATGCAGACACTGCTGGACTCACCACTTACCACCCAGCTGATCTGTTGCTTTCTGTATGGATCACATTCCTACATNGGGCTCCAGAACTGTACACTGTCCTTCTGCCATCTAGAGATGTTGTAGTTGTAGACAGACTTAGTACAGACAGGTTAGTACACATGTAAGCAGCAGTGACCTGTAACCAACCATCCCTGAGCTGCACGATGGAAGATTTTTAGTAAGATACTAGTAGACAAAATGAGATTTCTAGAAATTTAGTCATATTCTCTGACTTAACCAACCTAGCGTGCTTTGGTTTCATGTAGTTTTATAGCAGAGATGGCTGAATATATTCTCTAGTAGTTAAAAAAGCAACCAACCAAAAAACAAACGAAAAACCCCCACCAAACACAAAAGCCAACCCAAACCAAAGTCTTGTACACTTGAGTCTCATTACCAGAGTTACTGGCTACCATCACTGCAATTTATCACTAGCAACCTAACCCACATATTTTTATAGTTTTATCACCAATTGGAACTTGTTTCAGTAGCTCTTTTCTTAATAAAAGGTTAATTAAGATGTGGTGTTCTTCACAGAAGCCTTTTATGAATGTTATCAAACAAGTTCTGACAACACCAATAAAGGAAGAGGATTTATTATTTCCAGAATGGTGTATTTACAGACAGGGAATCTTAGTGGTTTGTCCCAGACCTTAAAAATTCATCTCCAATGCCCTAGTTGCACATTATGGATTGCTTTGCTTCAACATCCAGCTGCCTGTTAGTTGCATACTATGTGTGTCACTACTGTTGTTTCTGGGATCCTGGCTGCTGCCCACCTGAAAATGTCACTAACTGAGGGCACAGCATTGGTGTTTACTTGATAAGCTATCTACCCAGAGTTGTATGGGTACAGTGCTTTTGCCCTGGATTATCAACCTCTGAAAATGAAGGTTTAAAGTAAAACTGATGATGTAGCCTTAGCTACAGGAGAACTCTAAGTAATTTCTCTTACAGCATAAAGTCTGACCATCTTTTTAACTCTGTAGCATTGTGGCATGCTTGAATTGAGTAATCTCTTTGATGTGTAAATGCACCTTAAGAAGGACATTAAATATTTCAAATAATTGGTATGAACATGAAATCTCTCATTAGTGTCTGCTAGACAGCTGCAAAGTGCAGATAAGAAAATGCATGTGCTAGTACAAGAAAATGCTCCAAAATTCTCCAGGGAAGCTTTCTGTCCAGAAATGCCCCTCTGCCTATTGCTCTTCCAGCCTATGTGTGTACAGCCTGGGTCTGCTGCAAAATTCTGGTGAAGGTGAAAAGTAAAGCCCTGTGCCTGTGAATCTGCTTGCCACAGAGGCTTTTCCTTGCAGTGACATGACATCCAGTGTCTAGGCTGCCAACCAACATTATTTTCCCACCTACTTGCAGAACAGCATTGGAATGGTGCTTATTTAAAACTCTTTAATTTGTCACATTTGAGTTTGAAATGTGTTTTCAGTAACATCCACTGAAGTCCATTCTGAAACTGACATGGCTGTCTAAAATGAAATGACAACAGTAATTAACATTCTATTTCATGGTTAATTAAAATAGATCATATCCTAAGAAAACACAAACTTTGTATTGTAGAGCTAGTTAATTAGGCTTTTCCAAGCTGCTTTTGTGAGGTCTGCTGCTTTCACAAGTTCAAAATCTGTTTGGTAGAGTAATTTGGATGTAAAGAAATCATCTGGACTGCTTCTAGGAAAAGAGAAAATTTGCTTTTCCACAGATACTTCTGGTGGTTTATGAGAAAGCCTGTAATATATACAGTTCACCCATCCTGAGACTGAGCCAATTGTCATTCAGAATGAAGGAAGAACCTTGGAAGGGAAAGGAATTTTGTAACAGGCTGATTTTCAGTGTTCATTGTGCTTACTTCCTGCACTGAGAAGGGCAGTCAAGTGCATACTGCCAGTATAACCATATTGCAGTTTAGTGGGGAGACCAGAGATGAAGGCTGGAAAAAGAATTTGAGTCCTTCAGAGGTCTGGATGTTTTCTGACTACATGACAGGGTAGAGTTGCTCTGGTGAAAATCTGTCCCTTTTTTCAGTGGTGCTTTGAAAGCAGGGTAGCATCATGTCCTCTGTAATGCAGGATCCCAAAGTAAAGAGAGCACCTGTCCATGTTAGCTGTTGTGACCTGCATTATGCATGAACCATTAATTGTTTTACACAGGCTTTTAAAAATGTGCAGGTTCTCCAAAGATTGCCTCCTTTCATACAGACTTGGCACTGATGAAAGAGTACCAGTTGGTAGTTTTGGTGAATCATAGAATCAGTCAGGGTTGGAAGGGGCCACCAGGATCATCCAGTTCCAACCCTCCTGCCATGGGCAGGGACACCCTACCCTGGATCAGGCTGGCCATAGCCTCATCCAGCCTGGCGTTAAACACCTCCAGGGATGAGGCCTCAACCTCCTCCCTGGGCAACCCATGCCAGGCTCTCACCACCCTCATGCTCCAGAACTTCCTCCTCACCTCCAGGCTGAATCTCCCCACCTCCAGCTTCATTTCAATATGTCACCACCCTTGCAACTGTAGTTCATTATTGCTATGAGCTTGTACTGTGATTCAGTTATATTTTTCCTGGACATTATCCCAAATGACCAATGGGAAAGAATTGAAGTTGCACTCCAGGTATTTTCTGGTGTGTCTTAACTCTTGCTTGGTCACTTATCAAACTTTACAGTATTAATTTAGCTGAAGGGGCTGCCTTGGGGTTGGGGAGTTTTGGTATTTATTAGGAATTAAGCATTATAATCTTGCATTTCCATGTTTATCTGCCAAAAATGTTCTCCAGAGTGAGTCTTCAGTCTCAGAGGATTACTTACTGACTATGGGCAAAAGGTGTAAGGAGCTGTGTAGCATTCAAACCTCAAAAGACTTAGAGAGTGATTCTATTTTGTATTACCATGAATTAATCTTCTTCTAGTCGTCCCACAATAGAGAATTTTTCTTCCCATTTGGTAATCCTTTTCTTTTTTGTCTTCCCAATTACACTGGTAATTATTTTCTATTATCCTGGTAGAGTCTGCAACCTTCACACTGGGAATTTCACCTTGGGTTTCTAGAAGGAGGATAAATTTTGTTTCTGAGTTTGATTCCAAACCGAGAGTATTTCAATACACCTTCAACATATGGGTAGTCACACCAAAGTCAACAGGTGACTCAAACTTGATGAGAAGCATATGGTTAAGTGGTAGGGGTTTTTTCCAGGTTTGAATCTCAACTCATGCTGGAAAAGCTTGACTATCACAAAACTGTTGTTATTCCACTGTGTGGAAGAGCAGGACACCTGACATATTTCCACCTTTCCTCTCTTGCACGCTGTGAAACTGCATTTTGCAGGATTTCTTTCTCTAGATGTGTATGCGGCCAGAGGAAAAGCTGATGTAGTGTGGTCCTGTGCAACTGCAAGCAAATTAGGAGTTAGGTAGTCTTCACAATGTAAGTGAAAAGCTGCATGAAGGGGTTTAGTGATGCCTTGCAGACATAATCTGAGTTCTGTGAAGACTGGCAGAGTGGTATCAGGTATTGGTACAGTAGCAAAGGTTTTGTTGCACAAATACTAAACAAGACTGTGTCTTTCCTGTGTTATGGATCTATTTCTCTGTACAACTCTGCCATGAGTTTATTTTTGGGTCACAGAAAAAGTGCTAAGCTTGCAATATTCATTTCATTCCTTAGCTCTGAAGGGACTTGGTTTTACCATTGTTTGCTGCTTCTCTTTCATATGCATTCCTTGTACATAACTGTAGCAGATGACTGAGATTTTGTTAGGTTGCTCTATTTAGCATAATCAATTCATTTTTAAATTATTTTTTAATTTTCTATTGCTTGTTTGTGTGATGAAAAGTAGACTTTTGAGAGCAAGGTCAAAATCCGTTTATGCCCTTTCCATCTCACATTTTAGCTAACCAGTTTGGCATTTCTGTGGAGACAGATCCATGTCAACAAGAATATTACTGAGTCTCCCTCCAGTTTTGCTGAGTTGGCTGTTACTCAGTTCTGTTTCCTACTGTATATGCAGTATTTCTCCTGTTTGAAAGGAGAGGCAGGTAGCTGCAGATTTGATGCTGGATCTGAGCAGACTGAAGCACCTACTGTGCCACCTCCATTTCACAAGCTGCAGCATCTGGGAGGGGTCAATGATCAGACACAGTTTAGCACTCCTAAGGTAGCTTCCACTTTGAGAAAGCCTTGGAATGCATTTTAGAAACACCTCAGTTGCCATGAGCTGTGCTCTAGCAGATGATCTCTGGGCAATTTACTGCTACCAAATATCCAACCCTGATGTCTGCTGGGGCTCTACAGATGACTTGCAGAAGTGACAGAATGACATCTTAGCTGCCACAGTATGCCATCTGAGTTAATAACCTAAAAGAATGTCAGCAGTGCTTTTAAGTTAATGTGTGAGCACTGAATTGCAGCAAGTGTATCATTCATTCTGCCATGCCTGCTACAGTGGCAATAACCTGTGCCAGAGGTAAGCAGTTCAGACTGGTGACCTCTTGAATCTCCATGAGTTCCCAGAGATCACAGAGAGACTGTAAATCCATCATTGGCTGCACTGGGAATTTAAATGTCCAACTGTGAATCACTCTCTCGTTGCTATAATGACCAAAAAAACAAAACCCCAAACATTNCCCCCCCCAAAAAAAGCAAAAAGCTCCCAAACTTGCAAACCCTCCTGCACACACACACACACACACACACACTTATCTGGGCATTCAAAGCAGATGTTTGCAATCAGCCCCCTGGGCCATGTGCCTGTCAGTGTTATGTTTGCTGTTCACTGATTTTGTGTGTAGATTTGCCCATCACCTCACAGCTTTGCAGCAATTTCTTCTGTAGGAACTTGAATTTTTAAATAAATGATACTAACATTTTTTCCCCATAGCCACTATCTTATTTACAGTCAAAAAACCAGTAAGAGATAATTTCTTTGCAGAATCCATGCCAATTAGATCATGCCAGCAGGCCTGGTCTCTCAGGTCTCTTTTCATTCTGTTTAATTTATTATTTCAACCCATTTGCCAGGTTTAGATGTGAGGTTTATTGGCCTAGAATTGCCAAAATCAAGCCCCGGAGTTTTTAAAAATACAGACATAGCTGTAGTTGTGCTTAAATAGGATTTCATTTCGGTAACTACTTTAAAAGTATATCTGTTTCCAAACCAGATTCTTCTCCCCAGACTGCCATATTTATGGGATGTGAAAATGATAAGGGAATCAGGCACTCAAATCTCTCAGATTCTTTTGCAGTCTTACCTATGCAGTGAAATTGCAGTAGGTCAAAGGCTTCCTATTAAGGTACAAATTATTGTAGTGAGGGTGACTATTACATAAATGAAAACTGTGATCTGTCCTTCTATAAGGTGTTTGTTGAAGAATGATTTATTGTAGGGGATGAGTCCTGAGCCAAACACCTAGAATCCCTGCAGGAATATGTTGGTTTCATCTCTCTACCCTTCAGCCTGCCATGTCCTGCCATTGGGTTTTCATGAATGCTGCTATATCTGAGAGTTTAGCTAAGCAGGGATGTGTCACTGTCACAGAATCACAGAGTGTTAAGGGTTGGATGGGACCTCGAAAGCTCATCCAGTCCAACCTGCCTGCCAGAGCAGGATCACCTAGACCAGATCACACAGAAACACATCCAGGAGGGTTTTGAATATCTCCAGAGAGGGAGACTCCACAACCCCCCTGGGCAGCTTGTTCCACTGTTCTCTCACCCTCACAGGGAAAAAAAATTTCTTCATGTTTACATGGAACTTCCTCTGCCTCAGCTTCCACCCAGTGCCCCTTGTCCTGGCATTGGGCATCACTGAGCAGAGCCTGGCCCCATCCTCCTGGCACTCACCTTTACATGTTTATAAACATTAATGAGGTCACCTCTCAGTCTCCTCCAAGCTAAAGAGTCCCAGCTCCCTCAGTCTGTCCTCAGAAGGAAGATGATCATCTTTGTGGCTCTGTGTTGGACTCTCTCAAGCAGTTTCCTGAGGTCCTTCTCGAACTGAGGAGCCCAGAACTGGACACAATGTTCCAGACGTGGCCTCACCAGGGCGAGAGAACCTCTCTCGCCCTACTAACCACAGTCCTTCTAATACACCCCAGAATGGCATTGGCCTTCTTGGCCACAAGAGCACATTGCTGGCTCATGGTCAACCTTCCACCCACTAGGACCTCCAGGTCCTTTTCCCCTTCACTGCTCTCCAAAAGGTCAGTGCCCAGCTGACACATGGCGTGTCTCTGACTTTCATGTAGGTCTGTTATTGCATCAAGAGTTTGTTTCATCATCATCTTCTGCTGACCCCAACACAACACAGACCAAAAATACACTTTTGAGTTCAATGGATATTTTATCACGTGTGGAAAATTTACTGTTAGAAATGAGTGTAAATCACATCAAGTGCCAAAGAATCACATTAAAAAAGCCAAACAACTTTATGGTGGACTGTACTGTTCCATGAGAACCATAAGGCTGCCATAGCTGGCTATCTAAATGCTGTCACTGTTGTAAAGTGAATGTGGCAAATACTCTGTGTACATTACTGATAAATTGTGATTGCAGGACTGTTACTACAAGACTTGACATATCCAAGTTCATACAACCACAGTTCAGAGGTAAGATTCCCTACCAGTCATAATTAAAGACCTCTTACCATGGTAATGAACAAATTAACGTTTCCATCCAGACAGTTGCTTCATTCATACATTACATCAACTATGCAGTGGCTACTCAAACACAGATGGTTTTGAGTACACCCTTTGTCTAACCTCAGATGATGGCCATGGGATAAACCTCTGTGCTGTAATATCTTCAATAACTAAGCCTAGCAGATTAAGGTAGACATCTGTTGTTGGCAGTGCAGTCATGTAGGCATGACTGATTAATTTAGCCAGAACTGACACGTTACCTTTGTGTCTTTTGAGCCTTTAATGTTAGTTTCTGAATGTTTTAGCTCTACTTATTCTGGGATGCCTCAGCCACTCTTGTTATTAGTACATTTTACTAGTAGTGTGTTAGTGTTAAACCCTTGAGCACTTCTTTAGCACTAAAGAATAAAAGGGTATCTCTTGCTGTGGGTTCTGAATATTTCATAAGTGCAGGCCATAAATGCTGCAAATTACTGTCTGTAATGTTCCTACATATAATACACTTAAAACCCAGAAAAATATTTTCTCTATATCACTTAAATGTGTAATAAAACCTTGATCTCTGTCACTGCTGATAATAACATAGAATAGCAGTGAACCTTAGGACTATTTATGTCAGTCTATGCTGATTAAAGAATATGGAAGAAATGCATTATTATGGAGGGTATCTTTCACTAGCCAATTTAGTGCTTATCCCTCTTTCTGAGATTGCTTCTGGACCAATATACCTAGTAATGCAAATGCTATTTGCTTGGATAAATATCAGTCATATATTTCCCTTGACCTTTTAGTCTATTTAAAGCAAAAAGGAAATAGATATTTATTGTTTGCCAGCTCCTTTTTCTGTCTCATTTCACTGCATATGTTGTGGAATCCAGTTTTCTAGGCAAGCTGACTGCATGTATCCAGTTCACCATTCTACCATCTGTGAAGTAATTAACTTTTGACTTATGGGAAAAAAATCAAGAAGAATTACAATCATCTTATTTGTTTCTCAGTACTCTTGGAAGATAAGAAATAATATTGTTTTTGTTTAAGCCAGGGGCATGCATGAACATCCAAAATCTGGAAGTTACTCACAGCTTCCTCTGGAGTAGCCATGTTAATTCTTTTGTAGCTACAATTTTGTTCCCATTGCTATGAAGACTGCTACAGTGAGCTGTATTTCTGCATCTGGGTTGAGTCTGGCCTTAAAATATTATATAAGGACTTTATGAAATAGTTTGATGTTGACTGACATTCTTCTTTGCCACATCATCCCTAGAACTAAGATTTGCAAAACTGTGTAGAAATTTCGAGTGGTTTATGTGGTTTAGGGTAAGAGAGTAAGATATTCTCATTTTTAATTGTAATTTACAGGCAGATTTATATTATTATGAATATTAAAAGGAGATGCTGCTTACCACCCTCACATGAGACTAGTTTCAGTTAAACAGGGAAACACCTTACAGAGCTGTTACAATGCTGATCAGATTAGCTCACAAACCATGTTCTGAGAGCAGAGAAGTGGCAAGATGCCTATTTACACACTTTGCCTGTACCAATTCACAGGCTGATAAACTAGCCTGGAGCACTCAGGTTCGTGCTGTAGAGAAACCATGTGTAGCTACTCATCCAGGTTGCTGCCCTGATTACCTTTCTTCCCTGCTGTTTTAATCCAGCTGAGTTGACAATAGGGTGAATTAAGCTATATCACAGAATTAACCAGGTTGGGAAAGACCTCTAGGACCATTGAGTCCAACCTAACTCTTCTAATTAACTAAGCCACAGCACTAAGTGCCTCACCCAGCCTCCTTTTAAACACCTCCAGGGATGGGGACCCCACCAGCTCCCTGGGCAGGCCTTTCCAATGGGCAATGACTCTTTCTGTGAAGAATTTCTTCCTAATGTCCAGCCTGAACCTGCCCTGGCACAGCTTGAGGCTGTGTCCTCTTGTTCTGTCCCTGGGTGCCTGGCAGCAGAGCCCAACCCCAGCTGGCTACAACCTCCCTTCAGGTAGCTGCAGAGAGCAATGAGGTCTGCCCTGAGCCTCCTCTTCCTGCAGGCTGCACACCCCCAGCTCCCTCAGCCTCTCCTCACAGGGCTGTGCTCCAGGCCCCTCACCAGCCTTGGTGCCCTTCTCTGGACACCATCCAGCACCTCAATATCTTTCTTAAATTGAGGGGCCCAGAACTGGACACAGCACTCAAGGAGTGGCCTGCCCAGTGCTGAGTACAGACATGATGCCATTGCCAGTTTTCCCACCTTAGCCCCAGGTATTGCCTCTTTTAAGGAGGAGTGGCTGGACAATTTGTGAATTTTGCAGCCTAGAAGATGGAAAAGGTTATAACCTCTGTCAGGCTGTTTTCTGAAGCAGTTTAGGCACTGCTTCATGTGTGGTTCACCCATCCTTCATCACAGGTGTACAACAGCTTCAGGCATCCTACTGGAATCCTCAATGTGAGTCAACAGTATCAGGATTTCATTTTTCCTTTAGAGCAGCTAATGCTGCAGAGAGCATTTCCTGAGATGGGCATTGCTTGGGCTTTCCTTGCAGCACTTTCTCAGGAACAAGCCTTTCAAATAACTCTGTCTTACCTGACTGCTGGTGATATTTCACCCATCTAGTGAGGGAGGTGGACAGTTGGTGTGCACAGTGACTGAGAAGCATGGTTCCAGGAGAGGAGTGAGAGTGATGTTACACAAAAGAGGGTTACAGCATAGCAAACTGTCCATGAAGCATATCTGCTGGAGAGCTGAAAGCCCTCCTACCAGCTGATAACATTGAAAAAGCTCAGCAAAGACAGGCAAGGACTAAGTCAGAGAACAGCTGTGCTGATCATGCTCAGACTAGGGGGTTGGAACTAGGTGATCCTTGAGGTCCCTTCCAACCTTACTATTCTGTGATTTGAAACTGCTCTGTCACAGAGCTGGGAAAGGAGTGGCAGAGCCAGGCTCCACCTTTCCACACATTGCAGAAAGGAAAAGTTTCAGCCCAATTAACCATCAAAGCANGTGGCCTGCCCAGTGCTGAGTACAGACATGATGCCATTGCCAGTTTTCCCACCTTAGCCCCAGGTATTGCCTCTTTTAAGGAGGAGTGGCTGGACAATTTGTGAATTTTGCAGCCTAGAAGATGGAAAAGGTTATAACCTCTGTCAGGCTGTTTTCTGAAGCAGTTTAGGCACTGCTTCATGTGTGGTTCACCCATCCTTCATCACAGGTGTACAACAGCTTCAGGCATCCTACTGGAATCCTCAATGTGAGTCAACAGTATCAGGATTTCATTTTTCCTTTAGAGCAGCTAATGCTGCAGAGAGCATTTCCTGAGATGGGCATTGCTTGGGCTTTCCTTGCAGCACTTTCTCAGGAACAAGCCTTTCAAATAACTCTGTCTTACCTGACTGCTGGTGATATTTCACCCATCTAGTGAGGGAGGTGGACAGTTGGTGTGCACAGTGACTGAGAAGCATGGTTCCAGGAGAGGAGTGAGAGTGATGTTACACAAAAGAGGGTTACAGCATAGCAAACTGTCCATGAAGCATATCTGCTGGAGAGCTGAAAGCCCTCCTACCAGCTGATAACATTGAAAAAGCTCAGCAAAGACAGGCAAGGACTAAGTCAGAGAACAGCTGTGCTGATCATGCTCAGACTAGGGGGTTGGAACTAGGTGATCCTTGAGGTCCCTTCCAACCTTACTATTCTGTGATTTGAAACTGCTCTGTCACAGAGCTGGGAAAGGAGTGGCAGAGCCAGGCTCCACCTTTCCACACATTGCAGAAAGGAAAAGTTTCAGCCCAATTAACCATCAAAGCACAGCAGCAACTCAGCTTCTCATCTCTGCAGGCCTTGCTAATCTTGTGGGTAAAGACAGGGAAATTATTAAATAAAAAGGATTACAGACACTTACTTTCTCACAGGTTCTCCATCTGAGATACTCTGAAAATTGTCCACCTATCCTCATTTTTATTTTTTTATTTTTATGGAGGAGTTAGGAAGGATTTTGATAGAATATAAACAGTACAGAATTATTAGCTTGACTTCAGAGTTTAGATAGCTGGTGAACTGTGTATTGCCCACAGCATGCTAAAATTTTATTCCTCTTCCCTCAGGATTCAGATTTGGGTCCTGTCAATAAAATTTAGAAATTCAGGCTTGACTATGTGCATTATCTTGCACTTCCATCATGTAGTTTCAACTCTGCATTCAAGAATATAAAGATATGGGTATGGATTGTATTCTTGAGCAATATGGGTGGGTGGCCTGCAACTGATAGAATAAAAAATATGGCATGGTATTTATGAAGCAGCATAATCTTTTACCTCCATTTTCCCACCTGTGTTATAAAAGTTATCTATTCATACTTCTGCACAGCCCAAACCAAAGTAGTTTTTTTAGTTAATGATGGCCCAGTGTTTTTGGAAGGCAAAGAGCTCATTTCTATAACATCTGATGTGCGACAGTTGAATCTCCCCAATTTGTGCAAATCCTTCTGTAGGTTAAGTCCTTTGTGGTATTTTAATGCCTGGAGCCATTTTGGACAATCAGCAAACTTTAGTAATGCACAGACCAGTTCCCTCTTTATATAAACATGTAAAATAAGTGTTGTTTGTATTAACTCTGAAAGATAAAACCTTCTGAAACTGCTGAGTACTGTGGCAATTTTCTGCTATTATGTGCTCTAACCCAGTATAAAGCTAGAGTCACTGTGACTCTATTGATTTATCAGCTATACTTAGGGCTCCTAGGAGTGGGATTGACTTTTTGACTGATGAGGATTCCTGCAGAGACAGTTCACACAAGAGAGGTATAGCCACACTTGAGGGAGGACAAAATGTGCCAAAGTTCATGCTTTTTTGCTGCTCTTGTTTTGATTGGGTGGTTGGGTTTTGGTTGGGTTTTTGGTTGGTTTGGGTTTTTTTTTTTTTTTTTTTGTTTTAACTGATAAATCAGATGTTAATCATCTCAAATTGCATCAGTGTCTTACTAATTTATCAACTAAAACCTCAGACAGTTTCCCTGGCCCTGATTGAAGTTGCTTCTGTCTACAGTGAGCAAGATTGTGTTTTTAGAAAAAGATTTACTATCTTTAGAAGCAGCTGCTGGTTTTAAGGATAAATTGCATAAAGAGGAGGTTTAATTGCACTGGATTATGCACAGTATTTTCTGAGCAGAGCTAGCTCAATATGCAGAAGCACCCAGAAAAAATAAAGGAAATGTGTTTTTCCAGCTGTTAAAAATATTTAATCAGTTCTTACTGAGCAGCATAGTGTGGTTGAAATACATACACCTTTAATCTAACATCCTATTGCCTATTGAAGTCGTGTTACTAGTCATGAAGGTTTGATACTAACATCAGTTTAATCTGTCTTTTGCCCACTGAGCTTTGAGTCTTTAATACTGAAGACCAGAATATTGAGTCATATGTAGCTCTGTGTACAGAGTTGAGTTTAGTTCATTATCACCATCATCAGACCAAGCCTGCTTACTTTTTAACCATTGATACACTGGCAATTAAAATATCACCTTCCCAAATATCTCTCTCAGGTTACTGTGATTGATAAGGTATACCACATTAAATACCCTGATACTGCTAGAAATTAAAACATTTAGAAATGTCTTTATCCACTTATATGAGTTTTTTTAAATTTTAAGTTCAGTTTTCTTCTTCACCATTAAAGGTGAGGCTTATGCTAAACTTTGGGCAGCCAAAAAAAAAAAAAAAAAAAAGAATACTCAAAGCTCAATCCAAACTTCCTGAGATAAATTCTGTGTGGTCAACAGAAACAGAGTGCTTAACACTTAGCACAGTGAAGGAGAGTTTCAGGGGAAATTCACAGTGAAGTGGCTTCAGCACAGTAGGATCATGTGTTTTACTCTTGGATGCAGCAGTATTCATTTGGGTAATCCTATAATCCCATAGCACACCCTTACCATGAGAGCAGAGTAACACCAGAGCTGCATTGCATCTGTTTACACTTCACACATCAGTCACAGCTTTGCCCTTTGCACTTGTATATATCTCTTGCTAGCCACAGTTTTGTATTTACTTCACAGATAAAACCAGTCCAGCTTAAACCACTTGGCCCACAAATGCAATACCTTCTGTATGTCTCCTAATCTTGTTGCCAGAGGTTGCTGAATTTCAGCTTGACCTCTTGAAACCTTTTTCTCAGTAGAAATCACTTCATGTGGAAGTCAGATTTTCTTCAGAGTCCAAATGTGCTGATTTTCAGAGTTATAAGACTTGTGCCATCGCTTAGGGAGCACCAAAGACACAGAGACCAGAGCTCACTGGTGTCAGGAGAGGTTTGGTGGACAACTGTCAGTGACTATTGAGTACAGTATTTGTTCTGCCAAGAGAGTGAAGCCTGCCTCTGTGGGAGCTGCAGAATAAATATCCTTTTCAGTACAGTCGTTCACATTATTTCTTTCAGTCCTTGAATGAAATACCATCTGGTCTTGATGACTTGCTGTAATTGCATCTCTAATTGCTCTGTAACTTCCTCCTTAGAGAGTTCAGTCTCTATGAAAGACTTATTCTGATTTACCATTAAAATTGCCTTCAGCATAACAATTCAGTTACCAGGCCTCTCCTCTTTCTACATGTTACTTCATCAAACTGCATAGTTATCACAAAGTAAGATTTTTCTGATCTATAGAAATTCTACCTTGGCTAAATAGAGATGTTTTTCTTGGAAAATGTTACAGGTCAGACAGGTGAAGAAAGGAAAGAGATTGAGAACTCCTTAGTATTGAAAAATCCAATATTCATTATTAGTTCTGTTGCTTACATCTCTCCAGACCGATATTATCATTGTCAGTTACATTGACATTGTGCTTTTACTGTGGAATGCTTTCCTGCATTTAATACCCCTGTTCCTTAATGGTTTCTTCTGATGTTGCTCAAAGTCATACTGACTTCCTTTATAGTCTTAAGAAATCTTTTTGAAGTACTGAAAATAAAGAAAAACTATTATCCACACATTTTTCATCAATGTGCATTCATCTCTCAGGCCCTGTAGTTATGGTATGATGCATTATGGCCCATAGGTACAAGTTGTTAGAGTATCCCAGTTAATGATGTATGTCTCTGAGAAGTTTAAAGTTCCCTGTGAAAGCCAAACAGCTATTCTTTGCTTGCCTTCAAGCCCATGCTTCAGTTAAGGAACAGATAAAGGAAAACTTTTTTGATCCACGAACCACTGGTGGAGGTCCTCAGACAGGAGCACCCTGCAAACAGGGCAAGGCACAAGACATCATCTCCTAAGGTCATAGAATCATGGAATCATAGAATAGCTGAGGTTGGAAGGAACCTTAGACATCATCTTCTCCAACTGCCCAGTCATGGGCAGGGTGACCTCTCAACTACACTCAGCTGCTCAAGGCCTCATCCTGCCTGGCATTCACAACCTCCCTGGGCACCTGTTTCAGAGTTCCACCACCCCCATACTGAGGAACTTCATCCTAAAATCCAGCCTAAACCTATACTCCCTCAGTTTAAAACCATACCCTCTTGTCCTGTCTTAAGACACCCTTATAAAAAGTCCCTCTCCAGCCTTCCTGTAGGATCCCTTCAGGTATTGAAATACAGCTCTAAGGTCACCCTGGAGTCTTCTCTTTTCTAGGCTGAACAACCCCAGCTCCCTGAGCCTATCCTCATAGCAGAGGTGTTCCATCCCTTGGGTCATCTTTGTGGCCCTCCTTTGGACTTGCTCTGTGTCCTTCTTATGATGAGGCCATAATGCAGCACGTTTAGCCCTACCTCTTGTTTCCTACGTTTTGCAGTTGCAATCTCTTCTTCTCCAGTGTCTGAAATTATTTGCAAATAGGGTTTGTAAACCAACACAGTTTCATAAAAGAAATTACATATCTTCTGTCTGGGAGCTGCAGAAGAACATTCTGTTGTAAGTTGTATCACTTCCCACTGCACATCCAAGAGGAAGTGGGATGGTATCACTGATACAGCGAGGTCGGTTTCCCTGTATGGATCTTCAGCTCAGGATAGTGACATTGCCTTTGCTCTTGCTCATTAGGGTCTCAGGATGTTTTTTGCAGGTTGAGAGTTCAGCCCTGAGATCCTGAGCCATTTCAGCAAGGTTTCAGGTCAATATCATCAATGTGGTCAGCATAAATCCTTGCATCACGATGTGTTTATAATTGTTATCCCACATGGCTTCACTTGCAAGGTTTCACCTGAGGCTACCTCAGAGCTGGCTGTCAGGCCAAAGCAGCATATGGGCATTTTTCATGTCACTTCTCTAGGGTTGTCTTCACACAGGGGTGGAGAATCCATACAGTCTCACTGCCGTATTTCACAGAATCATAGACTCATAGAATACTTTAGGTTGGAAGGGACCTCAAAGATCATCCAGTTCCAACCCCCTGCCATAGGCAGGGACACCTCCCACTAGAACAGATTGCCCAAGGCCTCATCCAACCTGGCCTTGAACACTTCCCAGGAGGGAGCAGCCACAACCTCCCTGGGCAACCTGTGCCAGTGGCTCACCACCCTCACTGTAAAGAACATTTTCCTCCCTTCAAGTGTATGCTCTTAACACATGCCTCAGCCAAAGACCTGTAGGCCCTCAGTTGTTCACTCTTCCTGAAAAGGTATCAAAACTCATACAATTCAGTTTCCCTGCAACAACTTTATTCTAAAAATGAAGTCACATTTCACACCCTGACAGATTGCAGTGTGCATTGGCCGTGTTCCGTGTGTGAGGGAGCAATTTTCAACCTTACATATTCAGTACAAAGTAACTTGCACAATGCAGCAGTTGCCAGATGTAACCAGCTGCCCACCAGACTATTTTTTATGGTCAACAATGCTGAAGCAGCCAGGTGATGTGAAAGGCAAATCCAACCAGTACAAGAAGCAGCACGTGTAATGAGCATGCCATTCTGTGCCATAAGAGGCCACCTTCCAAGCCCTCTCTGAGATGCCCTTTGGCATCCTTATAAAAACCATGGCTTTCTAGAGCCCAAACCTGGGTGCTGCTAAGAAATTACAATCTTTCAAAATAGTTTGTCTATGTGGAACCTATTACCTGCTTTTCTTTCTCTTCACACCATCACACTGCTGTGCTTTTGGGCTGATTGATAGTGGATTACAAGTTTCTAGCATCTCTGAGATCACAGGATCACAGAACTTTAGAGGTTGGAAGGGACCTCCAGAGATCATGGAGTCCAACCTCTCTGCCAAGGCAGGATCCCCTAGGGTAGTTTGCACAGGAATGCATCCAGAGGGGTTTTCAAAGTCTCCAGAGAAGGAGACTCCACAACCTCTCTGGGCAGCCTGTTCAGTGCTCTGTCACCCTCACTGTAAAGAAGTTTCTCCTCATGTTGAGGTGAAACCTTCTATGTTCCAACTTGTAGCCATTGCTCCTTGGCTTATTGCTGCTGACCATAAAACGAGATTGGCCCCAGGCACTTGACACCCACCCCTCAGATATTTGTATGCATTGAGCAGATCTCTCAGTCTTCTCCAGACTGAACAGCCCCAGGGCTCTCAGTCTCTCTTCGTAGGGGAGATGCTCAAGTCCCCCAGTCATCCTCATGGCTCTCCACTGGACTCTTTCCAGCAGGTCTCTGTCTCTCTTGGACTGGGGAACCCAAAACTGGACACAGTATTCCAGGTCTGGTCTCACCAGGGCCGAGTAATGAGACATTTGAAGTCCTTGGATGCACAAAACAGCCAAGGAGAATGAGAGCTATGAAAGCATACCTTGTGTACAATTGATACACACACAAATATGTGGTTATAGTATTTTCAGCAAACATATGAATGTTACCTGATTGGGCTAGTGGGAGGAGGTATTAGGAGCAAGTTCTTTACAGTGAGGGTGGTGAGGCACAGCCCAGAGAGGCTGTGGCTGCTCCCTCCCTGGAGGTGTTCAAGGCCAGGTTGGATGAGGCATTGAGTAACCTGTCCTAGTGGGAGGTGTCCCTGCTATGGCAGGGGATTGGAACTGGATGATCCTTGAAGTCCCTTCCAACCTTACCATTCTATGATTCTATTACATAGAAATAACCTGGATTTTTTTTTTAAGTCCTTTCCTTCTGTACTGTAAGTGTGAACAAATATGAATGTTGTTTTTGAAATTCCTGGTGTTAAACTGTACCACTGCTACAAAAACATTTATGCTGGTCACATTATTGTAATTAGTATAATGGGTTAGCTATTGTGTGTGTTAGGAAAATCCTCCCCTAACCAGATGAATATATTCATATGATTTGTGGAGCACTTATTTGTACTGGATTTAGCAAAATTATTCCCAAAATTAAAAGCATTGTGAACTTTATGACAAATTAATACATTTTAATTGGGCAAATTTGTTTTTCAAACAGAGAGATTGTTCACTATTTATTCTCTTTTTTGTAAAGTGCTAATCATCCATGAAGGAAATTCAAACAGTACCCAAGTGATAGGTGATAGATCAGAAAACACTATTTCTTTGTTGTTGTTTGCTAAGTGACTTACTATTTGTCTTCAGGTTATTTTTGGTATGAGGGAAGGTGCTGGCATTTATCTGGATTTGTTCAGCAAATGTTGGAATTGGATATTTTACATTAAACTGCTGGACAAGATGAGAGTTTAAAACCTGTGAAATTTATAAATAATTCATACTGAATAAAGACAGGAATACATGCTGGCAGGAATCTGAGAGTTATGGAGCCTTTCTTGTAAGATATAGAGGCAAAACACAAGATTTGTCTTTAGACAAGAATAACTGAGATGTCATCTGAGATCCATGGACTTTGACCTCTTTTCACTGAGTAACACACCAGTTGCATGACAGGTGCCTTTGAATTATTAAGTTTTGATGGGTCTGGGAAGTACAACAAGAGCTAGATTTGTGTGTCAGCAGAAAGGAAAGACGTGGCTAATCTAGCAGGAACAAAAACACCATGCTGCCCCCTTCGGATGGAGCACTCAACCAGGCACTGTCTCACTGGAATGGTGAAAACCTTCCAATCACTTTCTCTGATAGGATGATGAATTCTGTCATATTTTTACAAGCAAATGACATGGACTCACCGGACTGGGATTTGGGAGAAAAGTTAATTTAATCCAGAAATAATTGACAGCCTGAGAGATTGAAAGGGGCAAAGGGGGGCAAAGCAGAAAGTGCTTTCTTAGAAAAGTAATTTTTTATTCAGTATGACTAAACCAATCTAGATGAGCCTTCCAGAGAGTCAGACTAGATAAAATATTCAGACAGGCTATTTTAATCTGGTCTCTGCCTATGCTGTATAAATCTGTTTTTAATCTGTGTTCGCTTACCCAATATAAATAATATACGAGTAAGATTGTATAGCTGAGATGAAAATACAAGGCCATAATAATTCCTCAGTGGTCTCAAATCCAGCCTAAAAATCAAAAGCCTGAATTCTGATGCTGCTTTCTAAAACTATTGCATGTCTGCCATCCTACAGATGGGTCCTGTGGGGAAATGGAGGGCAGGTGTTCCTTTCTCCTTTTCTCCTTAGAAGAAAAGCATTTTCCTGACTTCCCAGGCAAAAAAGAAATGTTCCCATAAAGCTCACAGTGATGTGCTCTGATACTCTCATTGCATTGCTAGAGGGATGTTTTTAGCCACACTGTTGTTAAAAAGAGCAATGTAGACCGTGGTAGGTAGTCAGTTAGGAAGAGCAGCTCTGCAGAAGTGAATGTAGTGGGAATTCCAGAATGAAAAGCACAGGAACAGCTGACATAATGGTATTTTGTTGCACACTGCAAGGCCTCTTCTGCATCACCAAGTCAGTCATCACAGCAAATCAGACTAAAATGTAGGGTTTTTTCTGACCTTTCAACCCAAAGCCACTCCACTGCTCTAGCAGTACTTATAGAATCACAGAATGGGTTAGGTTGGAAAGAACTTCAAAGCTCATCCAGTTCCAACCTCCCACCATAGGCAGGGACACCTCCCACTAGAAAAGGTCACTTAAGACCTCGTCCAACCTGGCCTTGAACCCCTCCAGGGAGGTTGGGGAGGACAGAGTCACCCAACGTGATCTTTGATCACGTTGGGGGACTCTGTCCTCCACAACCTCCCTGGGCAACCTGTGCCAGTGTCGCACCGCCCTCACTGCAAAGAACTTCCTAACATCCAGTTTAAATCTCCCTCTACCGGTTTAAATCCATTGCCCCTTGTCCTGTCAGAACCTCGTCTGCAGAAGTTTATTGGTACAGACATATCCAGAGATTCTTTCAGGCATGAGGTAGTTTCTCTGAAGAGATATGAGCAGTGTCCCTGGCCTGTCTGTGCTGTGATGGACAAAAGGATCAGGGAACAGTGACCATCTAAGTCATGAATCTCTAAGGGCAGAAGAAACAGTTTCTCTCCTTTTCCAATATCTGCATCCACCAGTGCTAAAGCTGCTCTGTTTGGTGCTTTCTGAGTCCAAATAGCTTGGATTCTTGTGCATGAGCTTAACCAACTTCACAGACTGAGTCGAGTAAATTTTAGTTTAATACTTGAGGTCCTGTGAAGAGAAGTTTGGGCCTACAGGATAACATTACTAACTGACTAATTGTATTCTTAGTTTTGCGTTGCTGAGCTGATAAACAATATGAAAAAACAAGCAACCCAGAAGGTTAACAAGCAGATTAAAAACTGACATTAAAGAAAAAAAAATCAAGCACCTTAACTGGGGCTTGAACAGAATTATGTAATTAAGTCCAAAACTGCTGAAGGCTACTGTGCAGCTGTCACCTAAACCAGTAACACTTCATTTGTTGCTTTAAAATCCTCCAGAATCACAGAATCATAGAATGGCTTGGATCAGAAAAGACCTCCAAGGGCCATCTAATCCAACCCTCCTGCAGTAAGCAGGGACATCTGCCACTAGATCAGGTTGCCCAGAGCTCTGTTGAGCCTGGCCTTGAATATGTCCAGAGATGGGGCCTCAACTACCTCCCCAGGCAAACTGTTCCAGTGTTCCACTACCCTCATGGTAAAGAACTTCCTCCTAATGTCTGACCTAAATCTACTCTTCTCTAATTTAAAACCATTGGCCCTTGTCCTAGTGATACAGTTCCCTTTGCAACCTTCTTGTAGGCCCCCTTCAGGTACTGGGAGGCCACTATTAGTCTTCTCTTCTCCAGGCTGAACGACCCCACGTGAATGATAGCACACACAATGAGTTACTTCAGTTTTGGCAGAATGAAGCAAACTCTTACATTGCTTTACGCCAGCACTTGGAATGGAAACATCATTCATCATACTGAGATTGAGCACCTTAAGCCAGACATCATTAGGTTTAACTGAGAAACTTAGACTTCAAACAGAAAAACACCTCTGTGACAGTTGCCTCTATTCTGTTAAACGACCTTTCGGGTAGCTCAAGATAGTGGTGAGCTTGTTTGCCCAAGCACCTGGGACACCAGTTTCAGCTGCCTCCTCAGCATTTAAGCTCCCAGTTCATCAATCAATGCCCGTATCACTAGACATTGAGTCTTCCTTGAACAATCATTTGTCTGTTTCCTGGAAAAATATGTCACTTTGCATTGTTGGATTTGAGAGACAGTCTTTGCAGGTGCTTCATACCTAATCTGAAGGTTACTTTTGTGGGGTTTTTTTTTGCATTTTATTCAATGAATCAGAAAGTAGTTCCCCTTCCCCGATCACTGCTTTAAGATACTGGTTTTATGTTGGCTTTGTTATTGAAGAAAAGCTCAGGGCTATATTTGATGAGAAGATTTTGTGATGGAGAAAAAAAAAAGAGACACCTGGATGATGTGCCTAAGAGGCAAGATTTCATTATCTTGCTATCCTATTGCCTAATTCTAGGCAGCTTTCCACCAAAGATACTACTTGTTCTGGTTCCCATTTGAGGATATCTACCTGTGTCCATGTATCTAATCTCATCAACAAACTGTGAAGGCAGATACCTGAGAGATAGCTATCCTTGTCCTTGTTCTTAGAATCATCATTTATTGGATCCAGCCTTGAGAGCACATTGCTGTTGGGCAGTAGCAAATTAACTTTGTGAAATGTAATTTTAAAAATTTCTTCTTATCTATCTAATAAATTGCAACCTTAAAAAAGAGAAAAGAGTCTGGCCTAGAGAGTTAAATTTATCATGACATTAATCTGACTATGTTTTTACTCTGCTTAAAGTTTAATTAGATTCTTTCTCTCTAATAAATCTCATTTTAATTAAGACAGCCCGAAATGAATTATATGGACTGTTACTGGATGCTCATTGTTGAATATTTCACAGATAGATGAATCTGACTCCTGCCCTCAAGTGTAGCCCAAAGAACATGTGGGCATAAACACCGATGGGCATGAGATGGCAAATTGTAATAGGAACTAGAACTATGAGGCTTCAGGCAGTGGATTTTGGCTAGCAGACCTTGGCCAGGCAGTGGAAAAGCTTTTGATGTCTGTAGAGAGTACATAAGACATACTCTCAGTCCTATTTGTTTTGGAGGTTCTTTTTTGCAAGTGCCACATGGCAGAAGTACAGAGCATAGCTGCTATGGTATGTACAAATTCATGCACAGATTCGACATACTGCGCTACAGCTGAGTCAGTGAATTTCAAGTTATCTATAGATAACAATCTGTCCCAATCAAGCACTTTTCCCCTCCTTAGAAGCCCATCAGTGATGCCAAACTATACAAACAGCACTTTGTAATTTGCTTTGGCTTGAAATGGAGCTGTTCAGATACACTTGAAGGCAGAATTGAGTCCATAAAGACCCCATTCCTGCCAAGTGTGACATGTATGCAAATGACTCCTCCTACAAAGATTCTCATTGACAGCATTAACTTTATGGCCAGCTGTATGGCTTTGCAGTACCTTTGACAAGGGGGAAGTTTTTTGGACATTAGATGCATGGCTTTTCACAGCCATTAGAAATGACTATTCAGTGAAAGTTTTCATATTTGAATTTTAGACCTTTTTTGAAGCAATTATTTCTTCTTCAGAGAATATGCCTATAGTCCTACTGGTTTACTGACAGATATTGCCAGGTATAAAAGAAGACATTTCTTTGGCTCTACATGCTTTCATACTCTAAAACTTTTTATTTAGAAATTCATTGCATATAAATGGATGATGAGTCCTTAACAAGTTTATTAGACTCTATGAACAAAAGATTTCTATTCCAGTATTGTGCAGCTGGTGCTCTATGTTGTAGTATAATTAAAATTGGTTACTGAAATGGTGATAAGGTCACAGTTAGTATCTCTATTAGGATAATAAACTGTATTAACATTTTTTCCCCCAGAGGATGGACTCATGGGACTAGGGTTTTAGATGAAGAGTGCACAGATTTGTATATATGTGTGATGGTTTGGGAGTTACCCACCCCCCACAATAACATCACCCAGACTAGTCTCAGCCAGCTGGAAATTAAGGAATGAAGCTATATTTACAGCTTAGCACAATTTACAAGCATATATATGCACAATAGACACAAATATTTACAGTCATATACAAGTTAACAGTAATACAGAAACACAAAATCCCTCCCAAAACAATCAGACTGCCAGGAGGCTCCTGACCCAAACTTCCTCCCCTCTTCTCCCCCTTCCCCTCCCTTCAGCAATAACCAGATCAATCCCTGTACATCTCACGTGATAAATCTGGAGAGATCTGAGGTGAGCTGTCAAAAAGACAACAAGAAGGTTAGGGGAAATAAAGAGCTGGGTCAGATTAGAGTTAAGGCAGATGCCACCACACAGACCTGCAGAGAGAAGCAGAAGTAGTGAGAACTAACTGAGCAGTGTGTGAGCAGTGAGTGTCTGAGCTATATTTTGATCTGTATTTTGAGTGGTTGCATTTCTCAGCAGAAGAATGAGTGATATGGGTTACTGTTGTTGGTTTTCTTTCCTCTCACAGCTAAGGATTTAATTTCTCTCAGTAAAATATTCCAATTAGCCTCAAACCATCACAATATGGTAGAAGAATTGCTACAATAGTAAAAAGATAAAAGCAATAGCAACTGGTTATGTTATAGGTTGATGCCATCCAGTGGTTCATGAGAGCACTGAGGGGACATGTTTTGAGCAGTATTTGGTACAAGGTTCTGTATTCTTTTTTGTATGCTGTGGCCTATATACATATACACAAGCATACATTGTCTTGCATGTGCATTCATGTGCACATATGGACAACAATAATCATGTTATATTGTACAGATTCCACATGAACATGGTTATTAAAAGTAAAAGCAGCTTAATTTTGCTGAGATAATGACAGGACGAAGGGCAATGGGTTTAAACTGGCAGAGGGGGGATTTAGACTGGATGTTAGGAGGAAGTTCTTTACAGTGAGGGTGGTGAGACACTGGTACAGGTTCCCCAGGGAGGTTGTGGCTGCTCCCTCCCTGGAGGTGTTCAAGGCCAGGTTGGAGGAGGCCTTGAGTGACCTGTGCTAGTGGGAGGTGTCCCTGCCTATGGCAGGGGGTTGGAACTGGATGATCCCTGAGGTCCCTTCCAACCTTACCATTCTATGATTCTGTGATTCTAAGTTAAAAACATGTGCTGCAGGAATGAAGCAATCATTTTAGTTCAAAGCTCTGTACAACAATAAACCTTCTATTTAGCAGACACTTGTAAGGGAAGAGACACTGAACGAGCTGCATCCAGTTCTGAATGCTGTTAGAAGTAACCCACTGTCATAACAATACTGAAATTGATTTATGTGGCCTCTATTTAGAAAATAAAGAACTACCAAAGAACTAAGTGTCACATGGGCTCTAGATTGATACATTGCATTGCCAAGCTGCAGAAAAATTGCCTGTAGATGTTAATTTTATAGTGTTCAGTAAGTGGAACTGATATTCTGATTAGTTTCGAATTAGCGAATCGGTGCAAAATTGTAAAATATTAACTCAAGCTCTGACAAGAAATCTGTTTGTTAGCTTTCTATTATGTACAATGTTAATATTCATCCTCCAAACAACACGAGGTCCTCAGTTTTAGGCTAACAGGATTATTGATGTAAAAAATAAGGAATAACATCTTCATTGTACCAAAACGTCCCTCAAGGAAAGTACTGGTTGGATGAAAATCCATCATTAATCAACAAGCAAAGAGCCATGGCACAAATAGCAACTTTTTTTTAATGTCAGGATCAAAAGACTGGTTATGCCCTGAGTTTGTGTTGATTGATAATGTTTATAAATATCTGAGGGTAAGTGTCAAGAAGAAGGGGGCAGTCTCTTTTCAGTGGTACCCTGTATTAGGACAAGGTGCAACAGACACTAACTGGAATACAGGAAGTTCCACCTCAACTGTGAGGCTGATGGAGCTGCCCAGAGAGGTTGTGGAGTTGCCTTCTCTAAAGACTTTCAAAATCAAGTTGGACATGTTCCTGTGTGGCCTGCCCTAGGTGATCCTGCTTCAGCAGGGTTGGACTCAGTGGTCTCTGGAGGTCCCTTCCAACCTCTGCCATTAGGGATTTAATGATTTTATGATTCTGTGGTTCTGAAGTCTCTTCCAACCCCTATCATTCTATGGTTCTATGATTCCCAATGAACCTCATACCTGTACGAAAGAAGGATACAAACCATAATCTGAATTTCCATATTTGAAGAGTTCTTATAAGGTAGGAGCTTTTACAGGAGCATTTGTGCTGTCTCAGTTACACTGTAAGCTCTCTACTGACAATAACTAAACCCTATGCTCTGAATTCAGGTATCTCAGGTGCCTTAATTAATTAAGTAGAATTCTTCATAACTAGGGTGCAACCTGAGGAGCAGCACTGTAATCCTGGAGAGATCAGAGGCTGTCCAATCTGAGGAGCAGCACTGTAATCCTGGAGAGATCAGAGGCCGTCCCCTCTCCATTCAACCAGTGACATTATTGCCACTGACCTATGCACTCCAGCCCTAGCCTGTTCATCTGAACAAGAGATTGTCCAGGAACAGTAGTAAAATGTGGTAACAGCAAACATTCAATAGACAATTTTCAGGTCACTCTTTCACCAATTTCTCTACTCATGCCTCCTGTTCTTATTCCACTGTCTCCAACCCCCATCTTCCTCATTGCTATGGGATATTCAAAGTGTCTGCCTTCCTAAAAGAGCAAAGGCATGTGGCATCTGACAGCACTGCAGGGGACAGGACTTGTACTACTGTCAAAGTTCACATATCAGGTGGAAACATTAAAAAAAGAAGATCAATAATAAGAACTATGTTGTAAAGGCCAGAAATAATGAAGTATCAGTGTGAGTTATCTCAAAAGGCAACATGATCATGTTCATGTTCAATTTCTCTAATTCCATCTGTCTGCATTGTTGTTATCCTCTTGTTGGTATCTTAGAGACAAAAAAAATGGTGAGCTGAAGGAAAGGAGAGCATTTCTCACAATCCTCATTAGGTGTGTGTTTTCTCAAGGGGCATTTGGTTCCTAAGAGTGGTCTACTGATGTCGATGTGGTCTGTGAATCAGTATAGTAGTTCTGGATTACATGGTATGCAAAGACCTGAATTTGGCAAACCTGACTCCATCTCTGCAGACATTTGCCTTAAAATAAACATGAAGAAAACGTTTGTCTTCATAAGTATGTTGATATGATATAACAGTTTGCTTATATGACATAACAGTAGGGAATTGAGGAAGGTATTTAGACTTATTTCTTCTTTTGAGTGTGGAGATCAGCACCAAACAGCTCTGAGAGGTCAGAAACAACTCTTGTTACTTTTCCATGCAAAAATTACTTCAGGAGTGCTCCATCTTGGAATACCTGCAATTCCCTGTGGAGTGACAAGTGATAGCATCAGCACATGGTAAACACACTTTGAAGTACTTAGAGAAATTATGAGATTATACCATGCTCTGTGGAAATTGCATGAATTTCAAAACTGCAGATTTTGGTGGGGAGGCTTGTACAGTTATGAAGGGGGGAGGGGGGAAGAAGTATTTTCTATGTGCTGCTTTTCTTTCTTTTTTTTTTCCTTTTGTAAATAGCAGAATCAGAATAAGAAAGAGAAGGGCTGAGAAAATGCCAAATGACTGACAAATGGAGTTATCCCACTTGAGTTTTGATAGGGCTGTAAGGAGCATTGAGAGCAAGCCTGTTTCCTGGCAGTCTGTTTCATAGGAATTCCTATCCACTAACAACAGAGATCACAGCAGCAAATGAGACTTTAAATTCAAGTTACCAAAAGAGTCTTTTGAATATTTAGTTGTTGCAGATTTTTTTGTCCCGCTGCTTTTCAGGCAGCATGCAGTCAATGCCATGCAAGCCTTTCCCCAACTTGTGAAGTCTACACAGACATGAGGGGTTTGTGCATCTGTTAGCAGGGAAATGCCTTCTCTCATTTAGCAATTATTACTTTTTTCCCTAATCTCAGCCACAGGCGGTTAAATTTTACTTTGATCTACTGTCTTGTCTGTATATCACTTGTCTGAGATCTGAAGGGAGTGAAACATGACTGAGCAAGTGCTTGTGAACTGGCATTAATGTGATTTAACTCATTTGAATAAGTTTTGGATTAAATTTGGCACTTTTTTGATCTGTAAGTTTGGGTAGATAGTTTTTTGGCGTGGGAAAGCATGAACATGTGGATTTGCTGCAATTGTAGGTGCACACATAACTCTGTGCTCTGACTGTGTAAGTGGTAATCCATAATTCTGTGCCCCACTGAATGCTTGCATCAATTATTCCCCACTTTCTCTAGCTTTGATCTTGTCCTTTCCTCTGAAATACAAGCAAAAGAACATTGGTTGTTACAGCATGCTAAAAGTTGATGGTGTGGATGAGAAGAATAAAACTCAGGGCAAATGCAAGCTGCCTGTTGTGTCTTCTGCAGAAACTCTGCTTCTCTGCTACCCTCAGAGGCTGCACTACAGAATAATGATTTCAGTAGCGGATTTTGCTGTTATTATTTAGATCCTTGTCAGACTATTTAGGGCTTTATAGGCTTAAATTGTTCCTTTCACTTTCAGGAGCTCACTGGAGGCCAGTACAGTCGTGCTGAGGGTAGTAGTATAATGGGCTTAGCTCCTACTCATCCTTCCATATAACCAGGTTTCAACATCTCAGGCATCACAGGCAGGCTCTTTCTGAAAAGGGTATTACAGTGACCTTGTTTTGGCAAATCCTGCAGTGGAAAGGAAGCAGCATGGGGGAGTAAACTGGTCTGCATTAGAGTGCAGGAGCAGAGTGGCCAACCAAAAGCAGGAGTTTCTCCTGTTTAGAGTAAGTTGCTAATATGACTTGGGATGAGGTTACCTCTGACTTGGTGAACTATGCAGCACCTGAGTGCTAAGCTCATCCAAGTATTGGATAATATATTCCACCAGTCAACTTGTTCCAGCAAGTTCAAGCTGTAGGATTATGTACCACAGGAATGTCCTTGTCTTCCTTACTCCATCCAGAGCAGTCCTGGGAGTCAGACAGTAAGGAGGAACTGTTCTGAATAATGGTTATGACCAAACAGTTCACAACATAATGGTCTTACCTGTCGTTCAAGACATCCAGATTTTTTACAGCAACCTTATAAAGCGTTTGTTACTGAAGGTTTTTGTGAGAATAATGCTTGTAAACAATTTATCTTGAGGCCAAAGCTCTTTCTAGTGTATTATTTCTCCTGCTCCCTTCCTTCACTGCATAGTACTATGAGCTAATTAAAACTGCTGTCCCTCAGAAGTTTCTCTGTGTTTATTTAGTCAGGCCGAATGTGGAAAAAAAATGTTTATAGGTAAAAGTGTATCTATAATTGAGATTTCTGTAGATAAATCCCACTGGATTTCTTGTTTAGTTCTGTCAGGCCACACTGTCCCAACACTGAGACTGTCTGAATTCCCCAACACTTGTGACGTGCAAAGACAGTTGGCAAAGGAAGGATAAAGCACATGCTTGGTGGGTTTGTTTTCCTAATTGTTAGGAGTTTGCAGACAAGCTTGGAGCAAAATGCTTTCATTTTGCTAGCTCTGCATAAGGCTCATGAAAGAAGATCTTCCTGAGGAGGGCTTTAAAGGAGAGTAAGAAAAGGGAGTTGTGGCCTAATTCAGAGGATGAATTCAGAAATATCTCTGTAGAGTCCTCATTACATTTTTTACACAGCAAAGAAATAGGCTTGGAGAAGGCACAACTGCAATAATAGAAGAAAGAAAACACTCGAGTACAAAAGCAGAGAGAGAGATACTCAAGTTTCTTGATAGAACTTGTAATTTAGTTAAAATAATGTGTAATATTTACAATGATATCATAAACTGCTGACTTTGAACTCAGGCCTTCAAGAATGCTTCAACTACAATAGAAAGTATTACAATTCTGGAAAACAGCTGATGACAAAATACAAATTGTACACAGCCACTCTGCCTTCACCAGGCAAAAAGTTACCAAAATTAATTGGTAAATAATGATTTTATAAGCATGGAGATAATAAAATAAAAAAGTAATATGAAACAGGCAACATCAATTCATCAAGAATCACAATCCCAAGCACAGCTCCAGGCTGGGTGGGGAATGGCTGAGAGCAGCCCTGAGGAACAGGCCCTGGGGGTCTGGGGTGAGGAAAAGCTCAAGATGAGGCTGCAGTGTGAGTGCAGCCCAGACAGCAACTGTGTGCTGGGCTGCAGCAAGAGCAGTGTGGGCAGCAGGGCAAGGGAGGGGATTGTGCCCCTTTGCTCTGCTCTCCTCAGACCCCACCTGCAGTCCTGTGTGCAGTTCTGGAGCCCCCAGCACAGGAAGGACATGGAAGTGTTGGAGCCAGTCCAGAGGAGGCCACCAAGATGCTGAGAGGGCTGCAGCAGCTCTGCTGTGAGGACAGGCTGAGAGAGTTGGGGCTCTGCAGCCTGGAGAAGAGAAGGCTTCCAGGAGACCTTAGAGTAGCCTTCCAGGATCTGAAGGGGGCTACAGGAAGGCTGGGGAGGGACTATTGACAAGGTCTTGCAATGCCAGGACAAGGGGCAATGGGTTTGAACTGGCAGAGGGGAGATTGAAACTGGATGTTAGGAGGAAGTTGTTTGCAGTGAGGGTGGTGAGACACTGGCACAGGTTGCCCAGGGAGGTTGTGGCTGCTCCCTCCCTGGAGGTGTTCAAGGCCAGGTTGGATGAGGCCTTGAGTGACCTGTACTAGTGGGAGGTGTCCCTGCCTATGGCAGGGGGTTGGAACTGGATGATCTTTGAGGTCCCTTCCAACCTTACCATTCTGTGACTCTATGAGAACAAGTCAAATCAACGTTTAGCTTTTTGACAGTCTAGCTGGCCTAGTGGATACAAAGGAAGCAGTGGATGTGATATACTTGGACTTTAAATTAGGCTTTTGACACACTACCAGTTACATTTCTTAAGCAAGTTAGGGAAATATTCTGTATTAAATTGCCATCTGGTGGGAGCACTCACTTGTTGCAGAAATGTACTAAAAATTGGTTATGACAGTTCACTGTCGGATTGGGAAGATATTTTATACAATATGCTCTGCAGACCTTTTTCTCTGTTTTGTTCCAGTTTCATTAATGAGCAGAAAATGCTCATTAAAAAAGTTATGAATGTTCTTACCACTGATAAGAAGGGAATATTCTGGAGGACAAAATTAAAATGTGAAAGTCATGGTAGTTTGAAAAAGTGATCTGAAATCGATGAATTTACACTCAGTAAACATGAAAGAAGGGCTACAGTTAGCAAGGAAAAATTAAATGATGAAACTAAATGTGTAATGAGTGTGATAATACTGTACAAAGGGGAAGGAGTGGATCTCAACCTAAGTATGAAGCTACAGTTTAATATTGATACAAAAAAAAAAAGGAACAAATGAATCGCAATGTTTGTGTGTGAGGCACTGGAAATAGAAGGCTTTTTATTTTACACATGACATTTTAATTAGAACATTATATCAGATACTTGGATTTCAGAAAAAGATGAACAAATGGCTGAGAGTCCAGAGAAAAGTCAGAAGAAGCTTGAGAGGCTTAAAAAAATGGCTTGTGAGTGAAGTCTGGGAATTTGCTGATTTGTCACACCAAGCTAATGTGAGAAAACTTGTCATAAAAAGAGCAGTGAAATATTAAGATCACTGTAATGACAAGAAAGCAGAATTTCCTCCTATCCACTGAGGATATGGCAAAAGTAGCTAGCTGAATCTATCCAAGAGAGAGTTAAGTTAGATGCTAGGAAAAAGTAAGCACAGGGACAGATTGTGCTGGAACATGCTAACTGTGCAGTCTCCTTCACTGGAGATTTCTGAGGACTCGTTAGATGAATGTGTAATCAAGAGTGAGCTGGGTATACTTCATCCTGTCTCAGAGGTTCCTTTCATTCTAGCTTTGTGTGATTTCTATTTAGTAATGCAAATGTCTGAAATTAGTACTTGGGTAGATTCTAGAAAATAGCTCTGAGGTGAATTCAGGCTAAAGCATCTCTGCAGCGAAGCCTGCTGAGGAGACCTTGAAGCTGGCATTGCAGGGGTGAAGGGAGATGATGACCCACAGTCCAATGAGGAAGCAGGACACTGCACTGGCAAGAAAATGCAAAGGCTGTGGTTTTATAAGATAGAGTCTAAGAATAGCAGAGTGAAGGAGGCCCACTTCAAGCATATGCATGCAGACAGGGTAGTGCCAAAGAGGACAGCATCAGGGACAGAGCTCTCATATTGTCTGAGAAGTTAACAGGCTGTAGCACCTCTCTGAAATGCATTTACATCCATGTGGCATGGAACAGGAAAAGGAGGAATCAAAAGCATGTGTGCAGTTGCAGGGCTACAGCCTCCTACAGATATAATGGGAAGGCTCCCACAACCAGCAAGGACAGGTGAGGAAGATTATAGAGGCATTCAGCTTTTTGTGAGACACTAGCAAGGGTTCATCAAGCTTTCAACACCTTATGGGAGAGGATTAGAGAGCACACTGCCTTGTGATGTGTCTGCTAGGAACTGCCTGATTGTGATAAAGATGTGTCTGTCTTCAGACAAGGAGAAGTCTCACTCTAAAGCCCTGGTTCTCATGGTGTTCCTGGTATATCCTGGATGGCAATCTGGCATTAAACATGCAGTCCTTGGCATACATGGAATGCATTGATGAGAATTTCCCAGCAGAGGTAATCAGTGATCCAGCAATGGTCTGGATGCTTGCAAACAGTGAAGAATTTGGCATATGAAAGCTGGGGGAAGTCTCGGCTGCAGTGGCTGTGAGGTGGAGTAGATCCCAACCTGAGAGAAAATGGCATTATCATAACCACCCCCACAGGGCATCTGCCACCATCCTCTGTTTAGGTTTAGGTATCTATTAGGATAATTTCCCACTGTAAACTGAAGAGGTGTTTTCCCTTGAGGAATCCTGTTTTGTGATGGTTTTGCCTCACAGCTCATGTGCAGCTTTGAATGGAGCAGGTTTTCTATCCCACTTTCTCATGTCTTCTCTGTGGTCACATAGCTAAAACCACAGGGCACTCTGTGGTGTGTACCTCCCAGATTCTCTCTCTTGTACAGGAGGGTGTCTACTCCTAAAAGCTGAGATACAGGACCATACAGGCCATACAGCCTAGGACATGTCCTCTTGGAATTGGTGGAACTCCTGGCACGGTTCCTCCACAGCTGAAATGCAGGCCAGCATGGAGGAAAAGTGACTTCCCTCACGTTGCTGAAGCTGACCAGCCACTTCATCCACTGACTGTGGCCACCTTTCCAGCCACTTCATCCACTGACTGTGGCCACCTTTCCAGCCACTTCATCCACTGACTGTGGCCATCTTTCCAGCCACTTCATACACTGACTCTGCCCATCTTGC
>WBNM01038989.1:0-33528 GCA_013399055.1 Ramphastos sulfuratus | reverse complement strand
CCAGCCACTTCATCCACTGACTGTGGCCACCTTTCCAGCCACTTCATCCACTGACTGTGGCCATCTTTCCAGCCACTTCATCCACTGACTGTGGCCATCTTTCCAGCCACTTCATCCACTGACTGTGGCCACCTTCCAGCACACTACTGATAAGGAGTTGGCATATGATGGTCATGTCCTTTGTAGGAACTTCTGCCACATAGGTTGTGTGCACTGGACTTCACCTGGAGCTGAGGTGACTGCTTGCCATTCTGATCATTATAAATCACCTCTCATAAAACTAATTACCTCAGGTAGTGCATACCTCTTTCCATGGTGGTCTACATGCCTAGGTGCTGCATAACATCTTCCTTGAGGAGTACCTTTCCTTCACACCAGACAAGAAGCTGCCTTCCAAACCACTGACCCTGTTATCCCAGCATCGAAGAAACTAGCTGATAATGTATTTGCCTGGGTGGTGGCCAAAATCCTTTTTGATGTCTCACAGCTCCCTCAGGGACAGGGACTGGGTGATTACCTCTGGTTCTTCCTCTAGTTCTCGTGACAGCCCTGGTTCATTACCATCCCTCATGAGGCAGACTAATGTTGTTGTGTATTTCTCTTTCTGTGTAGGGGTGACTGAAACCAGCACAGGCTGTTTCTCTGGTGCAGCTGCAGCACCTGCTGCTGGGATTTTAAGAGCTACAGTGCCTGCAGGGCTGTCTTTAGGTCCAGAGACCTTCTCTTCCCCTTGAGGACATCAAATAACCTTGAACAGGACTGTATTGGTCTGGTTTAAGCTTCCCAGAGACTCAAAGCCTAACAGAACAATAACATAAATAGGATGCTTGCCCCTCTTTGGAAAAGAACTAGGTATAGAGAGCAAAAAGGGGTAAAACACCCAAAGAATAGACTTGCTCCAATTTGGAAGTTAAAAGGAAAACTTTAACAATAAATAAAAGGTATTTAAGGTAAGGGGAGTTACACAAAGGTATAGGGAAGGGAAGCAAGATGCAAAGTATATATAAAACCAGATTGATGGGGATGGATGGAGGTAGATTCAGGAGGTGGTTGTTCCCCACACGTGGTTGGCTGCCACGTGGCAAAGCAGGAGCAGCTGGAACAGGCCTGCTGCTGGCAGAAGAAGCAGGGCAGAGAGAGAAACAGGAAGGTCCTCTGGGTGCTATTCTTGGAAGAAAAAAAATGTAACCCTGAATAAGACCTAGGACACGTTCAGGAGACAAGGCAACAAGAGTATGCTAGCTTAGCTCCCAAGGATGCTGTAAAAACCATCCAAACCCCATGCTCAGTGCTATAACCATATCCTAAGTTGGCAATACCCAGTACACCAATGTGATAGACCTGATCCACTTCCCTGAGTTGTAAATATCATCACAGGGAGTACATAAGGATTTGTATGATACCAGCATGCAGATAGAAGGACCCACACTGTGAACGTGGGCTATTTAACTCACAAGTGTGTATTAGGAAATTGTTTTAACAGGCTTTGGTCAGATGTTTCATTTGGGTGCCAAAAGGACTGTTGTGGTTTCAGGCAGAGCTGGAGCTGAGCCCCATGCAGCTGCTCATGCAACTGTCCCATGCCCCTCCTCTGCCTGGTAGGATGGGAAGCAGGAACTGGAAGCAAAATACAAAGCACTGCCAGTTGAGATAAGAAGAATTTAACAGACCAATGCAAAGAATGAAAGAACAACCAGTATGACAACAGTAGTAAAAAAAGTCATACATCAAATGAATAATGTAGAATGTGACATCTCAGCAGACATGTCCAACACTGTGCCACCCACGCTGAAACCCACCACCAGACAGCCACTGCAGCTGCCCACAGTGACACACACACCCCCCCACTGCCTTTTATATAGGGAGCATGATGCATATAGCATCGAATATCCCACTGGCTGTGCTGGGCATGGCCCCTCCCAGCTTCTTGTGAGAACTAACCCTGTTGTAGCTGAACCCAGGACACGGCTCCAACTCCTGTTATTCTGTGGTTGTTTGAAAGTGTAGTGTTGAGAGGCCTGAACTGATGAATCAGGAGTTTCTGACTCAACATGGACCTAAAAGGAAATTGGAGAAGAGGTAAAAACTGGGACAGGTGAAAACCAGAGGAATATAAAGACACTATAGGTATGCAGGAATAGTGTCAGGAAGGCTAAAGCCCACCTGCATTGGAATCTTGGGAGAGACAGAAAGTGCAACATAAGGGACTTTCACAGGCCCATCAACAGCAAAATGGAGATGTAAATATAAAGACCTGACACGGAATGGGACTGGGGACTTGTGACAAAGGACATGGAAAAGGATGAGGTATCCAATGCCTTCACCTCAGCTTGTTCTGATAAAATTTACCCTGAGGAGCTGCATCCCACTGAGACCAGTGGGCAAGCAATGAAGCTTTACCTTCAGCTAGGAGGATCACATTGGGGAACATGAAACCAGGTGGATGTGCACAAATCTGTGGGACCTGACTGAATGTATCCATGAAGACTAAGAGATCTGCTAGATGTCATTGTGAGGCCACTTTTGATTGTTTTTGGAAGATTGTGACTGGGGGAGGTTCCAGAGGACTGGAAAATCAGTGATCACTGCTGCCTTCAATAAGGGCAAGCAGAATGATCCAGGGAACCAAAGGTCAGTCAACCTCTCCTTAATCCCCATGGAGAGGATGGAGCAAATTCCTCTGGGAACCATCTCCAAACACATTGTATTTTAGCCATTTTCCAGTCCTTTGTAGAAATATGTATCACAGTATTTTTACTGTAGTACACAGAGGTGTACTGTGTCTGGAATGTTGAGGTTGGGTTGGTTCAGTGGTCTCACTAGTCAGATGGCACCTACCCTTTTCTATCTCAGCAGCAAGCAGACTGTAACTTTGGGCATCTCACAAATGCTGGTGAAGCTCCTCATTGTCAGACAGTATCTTCCAAACAGCACACTCCTCCTTCCTTGCTTGCTTATTCTGAACTCACCCATTCCTGCATGACCATCCTAATGCCATAGCTGGACATAATAAAGTGAAACCATCTGGGGCTGGTAGATATTTGTGAGAGGGTGAAGATGAGATTAACGGAGTGCAGAATGAGTTGCAGAAGTAATAAATTCATTTTTAAGGGAACAATTTTCAGGAAGTTTAATTTGCAGAGTAGGGAAATTAATTGAAAGCATGAGTAACTGTCATCTTTCCATCCAGCAAGGAGAGAAAACTAAAGGGAAACTGTTAATATAATTGGAATGACAGGAAAAAGAAACAGTCACTCATAATTGTTCTTGGTGACAGCGTAATTTTTTTTCTAGAATACAATCAGAAGTGCCTGAAAATTACTTTCAACAGCACACAAAATGTGAATTATATGCAGTCAGCTATCTGTTATGACCAAAACAGTTACACAATAACTGAAACACTTGTAGGGGACAATCCATATTTGCAAATGTAAATCATATTTTAAATCCATAATTAAGATATAAGCGAGAGACACACAAATTCTGTGTCTCTGCATAACCTATATGTTGAACTCTTGATGCAAAACAAAACAAAAATCACCTTTGCAATTCAAGGAGGAGAAGTATACAGCTTTACTAAGTAAGGCAGTGCTGTGAATCTATTGGGCATGTAGGGAAAAACTGTCTTGAAAAAATTAAGACATTTTAACATTTGCATTTGTTCTGAATGAGTGTAAAATTAACTGGTTGGGTTGTTTTTTTGATATATAGAACAAAGAGACTTTTTCTAACATGCCTGTTCTCATATTGACGATGATCAGGGCTGAGGCTGCCTAATTCTGGGCATGGTTCTACATGGTGTTTGCAGAATTTAGTGCTATTCTGAAGACTGCTAATTAGCAACTGGCCTAAAGGAGTTGTTCCCCAAACTAAGCAGAGTGGGAGTGGAAGAAAGCTACAGCCCTTTCCAACACATGGAATAGTGAGATACTACTGTATTTGTGATGATAATGAACTCTCTTGTACCAAAAGAATTCCTAGCTGGCAAAATATGTCTCGTTTTTAAATCCTCACTACTGGTTGAATTGTGAAAAGTAAGTGAAGTGGATCTGATAATCTGGCCCACATGACTCCTTTACAAAGTAAACATTATCAATGAACACTTGATTTCCTGTATCCTCAAGGAAAATTGCTTTGGAAGAAAAGACTGCTCATGAGTGGCTTTTGATAGCCTCTTTTCAAATGCTTATCTTCCTGGATCAGCAGGCAAGGCTTGTCTCTTAGGAAGGCTCCACTTTATCTCCTTCTTTGGCATACCAAGGGTAATTCAGACACATCTGTATCTTGATTTTCATCATGTTTTGTTCAGCATTAAATATCAGGTTTATTGACATATCAGCCTCTCTGATACTCCTCTGTTGGCTGGAGATATGACATTCCCCAGCTCCATTTTTTATAAGAACATCTCCCAGAGATAGAAAGAACANGCAGAATCCCCTCCCTTGCCCTGCTGCCCACACTGCTCTTGCTGCAGCCCAGCACTCAGTTGCTGTCTGGGCTGCACTCACACTGCAGGCTCATCTTGAGCTTTTCATCACCCCAGACCCCCAGGGCCTTTTCCTCAGGGCTGCTCTCAGCCATTCACCATCTTCATTCATTTGTTGTGCTTATTTACTCTAAGGTTTGCTACCTAGTAGTGCTTATGCTACAAAACAGTGCTTCCTTCATGATTAGCCTTTTCCACTATTAAAATACTGTATTCTTGTGTTTGACCTTATTGTAAGAAGTTTCACATCAGGCTGCTGCTGGTAAAGGAACGTTGGTACTGTGTTTCAGGCACTCCAGAACCTCTGAAAAATAAAATAAATTGTCATTATGAAGGACAGAAGAAAATTGCAGCCATGAAAAATATGCCATTCCTGCACATTCAGGTGATCTGTATAATCCTCACTGCATAACACAATTATTCTGCAAATTGTCATGGTTTTATTGTCAGCAAAAAAAAAGTCTTTAAAAATAGCTGTCTTTCTGAGTATAATGTTATGCACTTCTGCCCTATAGAATTAGCCTTGCAGAAAAATACCTCAGGGCAAAAAGAGGTAAGCTGAACTTGACCCACATCCAGAGCTTTTTGTGAACAGGAGCCCCATGGGCTTTTGAGTTGGCAATGACTACAACTGCAGGAAGTTTTCTCTTATTCTGTTTGTCCTCATGGCAATGCAAAGTAACAAGAAGCATGAATGCCAAAACTGTGTTAGTGCCTCCAGATCACAGAAGAAAGGGAAGAAATAATAGTCTGGCTTCAGAAATAATACTAGGTATTATTAAAGATGATTAGATACGTATCTATAATCCAGCTGGATTTTAGATACAGAAAATAAGAAAGTCTACTGCCCTGCAGTTTTAATGATGTTATCATGAGCTTCATGCTTTTGAGGGTTTTTTGAAGCTTTCTTGTCTCCTCTCCTGATAACTTTGCCTTTATTCAAAATTATTTGTCCTATTAATTTCAACAGGATGCTTCTCAGGATTATCATATCTGTCGTGGCTGTAATTCTTTGAAATTAGAAGGGGATCAATTCTTGAGGTTACACAGTCTGCTCTTCATTGCTAAGTTAAAAAAAAAGTGACACTGCTACTGTTCTTGGTCCCCTTAATTATCCTTAGGACATAAGTAGCTTTCTCATTTAAAAAAAAAATACACATATATATATGTGTGTGTGTATATCTATATCTATATCTATATACTAGTGGGAGGTGTCCCTGCCTATGGCAGGGGGTTGGAACTAGATGATCCTTGAGGTCCCTTCCAACCTTACCATTCTATGGTTCTATATCTACATCTATATTTATATCTATATCTATAAACTTCTATTTAAGTACCCCTGAAGTCATTACCATATATATATTTCAAATACATAAAGACTAGAATAGGGATAAACTAGGGACATAAATGAAGTTTTAAAGTACTATATTTTACTTTGTCCCTTGCACCCTGTGGAACAGAGCATTGGGAGACAATTGTTGTGTTTCTTTAAAATCCTGTGGCTGTAATTCCATAGAGGGGGCTCAGGTGTATGTGTGCAAACATACTTGCTGCTGGCAGAAAGCATCCCTGGGTCGCCCATGCTACCACCATCTGTGACATATGTGCTGTTTGGCAGAGGGATTTCTCTCTCCTTCCTAGGAGGCAGGCCCCATCCATCCCTTTGCTGTTGCCATGGCCACATTCTTTCTTTTAGCATCCTTGAGTGGAGAAGAGTGTGATGGTGTTGCTTTCCCCAGGAGATTGCCTGTGTGCTTTCCTATTCCTTGTGTGCAAGGTCAGTGTGCCGGAATGGCGAGGCTTGGTGATGCACCCAGTAAAATACAGCAAGTTGATGAGACACCTGAACCACAGAGGCAGGCAAACCAGAACCTGCTTTGCAGCTGTAGATGTTTCACACTCCTCATTTTGGCATTGAATTTAGGAGTCTTCTTACTTTAAAAAAATATACAAAGCTGTATTTGTGACTACATACTATCTCTGAATAGATATTTATTATATAACACAGNGAGATGTGGGTTTCCCTGGATTAAGAAATTTGGGGTCAAATTTAAAAGAAAAAAAAAGAGCAGCATCTGTGAGCCAGTTCAGGGATTATCTCCTCACATACCACTTTATCTTATTTCACAGCAACCCCTTAAAATCAGTAAATAGTCTTATTTTTGTAAGAAAAACTTTGGTTTCTCAGTAAATCAATCTTCTTTTGTCAGCTTCCTTTGGTGATAACATTTTATATTGGAAGCGGCTGCTGCTCTGTAAAGATTGAAGTGAGGACTATGTGATAACCCTGCAAAGAAGCAATGCCAGGCTTGTGAAGTGCTCTTTCTTTGTCCAGGTGCCAACATTCTGAATAATCAATACAAAAAGAAAAATTATGATGGGAAAGAAAATAAACATAACTGCCTCCACAGTTGTTCTCAGACAAAGCTTGTTTCTCAAAGCTAAGACCTTGTTTTCAAAGAGGCAGAGGGGAAAAGATGTAATGCCATGAGGTATGAAAAAATGAAACATTTGAGATTTAGGAATACATCTGTATTCCTGTGCTGTGTGCAGTTCTGGAGCCCCCAGCACAGGAAGGACATGGAAGTGTTGGAGTGGGTCCAGAGCAGGGACACAAAGATGCTCAGAGGGCTGCAGCAGCTCTGCTATGAGGACAGGCTGAGAGAGTTGGGGCTCTGCAGCCTGGAGAAGAGAAGGCTTCCAGGAGACCTTAGAGTAGCCTTCCAGTATCTGAAGGAGGCTACAGGAAGGCTGGGGAGGGACTATTGACAAGGGCTTGTAATGATGGGACAAGGGGCAATGGGTTTGAAGTGTCAGAGGGGAGATTGAAAGTGGATGTCAGGAGGAAGTTGTTTGCAGTGAGGGTGGTGAGACACTGGCACAGGTTGCCCAGGGAGGTTGTGGCTGCTCCCTCCCTGGAGGTGTTCAAGGCCAAGTTGGATGAGGCCTTGAGTGACCTGTGCTAGTGGGAGGTGTCCCTGCCTATGGCAGGGGGTTGGAACTGGATGATCTTTGAGGTCCCTTCCAACCTTACCATGCTATGATTCTATGATTCTATGATCTGCCAAGGTCACTGAAGGTTCGTGAAACAGGAGCTGTGTGCCCTTCAATTAAAGCAGGCTTTGAGCCTATATAAAGATGACTTTCTCTGCTGCATCCTTTTCAGATTCTAACCAATTAATGAGGTTTCAGTTCAGCATGATGACTGATAATCATTGTTATCTCAGGTATGCAGGGGCAGGGTGAAAAACAACATCTTCTGAGTGGCTGCCACCAGAATCAGGTGACAATATATTCCATGACTAAGGAACAGGAGCTTTATTCAGAGAAATCATGAATGCAGTTTATCCAGTCATGGGTAAAGACAGAAGAGATTTCAAAACAAGTATGTTTCAGCTAGCCAGCAAAAACACGTTTTAAAGGTCAGATCACTTGACCTTTTAATTGAAATATTGGTGCTGCTCAAGACTTCAGCTGTATTATCTTTTATGGTAGCCAGGCTTACAGCATACTTGGGCATACATCCTGTTTGCACATCCTGTGAATTATGGAGTTGGGTAAGCAGGGGGTTAAAACCCTTCCAGATGCAGAATGGTAATTCAAAAATAGCAGCCTTAAAACAAAGAATTTGGCGTGAGGCTTCCACAGTCTCATAGGCTGAGCATCTATTCAGAAGGTGAGGGGGATATTTAGATTCAAAAGCCAATCTTAGTAATTTTGGATGTGCACAAGTCCCTTTCTCCCGTGTTGCTTACAGTCTGCTGTGCTCCAGAGTGCAGAGCCACCCGGTGGGTATTAGCAGCAGTGCTTGGCTGCGTTCGGTACCAAACCCAAAATGCTCTTTATTTGCAACATTCCTTTGGTTATTACTGTTAAAATTTCTGTTTGCAAAATTCTCCATTGCCTCCAAATTCTTAATACTGTTTTTCCTTTATTTTTGTTTTGGTTTTTATTTGGTTGGTTGATTGGTTTGTTGTCGTTTTGTATTCTAGGTGTGCAAGTGTAATTAATCTTTGCCAAACAGTATTCCTTAACGAGGGTTATTGTTGTGACAGAGCCAGATAAACTGTTTTAGCACAAAGAAGGGAATTACTTCAAAGTACTAATTCACTTGCTTTGAAATAATCTTAANCTCCTCTGGACCTGCTCCAACACTTCCATGTCCTTCCTGTGCTCCAGAACTGCACACAGGACTCTAGATGGGGTCTGAGGAGAGCAAAGGGGCAGAATCCCCTCCCTTGCCCTGCTGCCCACACTGCTCTTGCTGCAGCCCAGCACACAGTTGCTGTCTGGGCTGCACTCACACTGCAGCCTCATCTTGAGCTTTTCATCACCCCAGACCCCAAGGTCCTTTTCCTCAGGGCTGTTCTCCAGCCAATTCACAAATTCACCAGATAGTTTGAGGTTGAAAAATAAATACTTCATCCAGATGTATGCTTCAGCTAGAGAAAAACACTTAGTGTCTCTCTGCTTGCTGGGTTTAAGCACTGTGGCAGACTGCAAAGGGCTTGATTCAGCTGTGGTAAAATCCAACCTGTGCAAGACTGAGTGCTGGACATGGGCTGAGAAGGAGATATCAGTAATCAGACTGTATGACTTCATAAACAAGGGCTTCCTCACTCTTCCTTATTGAAGTTGTTTCAGTATTTATTAAATATTGACATAATTACACACACACACAAAAGAGAGCAGTCTGAGGCTGATGCTGCACCCATGTGACATTTGCTGGGTAGGCAGTGCATGCATCAGTGTTCACATGAGTTAGCATCTATTAATACACTTAGCATCTATTAATTCAGAAGAAGAGCATCAACAGGTGAAATGCAAAGCCTGCTGCCCATTATAGCAGGCAGGTGGGAACTGGGAATTCAGATCCCTCAAGCAAAGCAGAGTTTGGAGCTCCTGATCTGTAAATCCCTGAATGGTTGAATGAACACATCCTTTCTTCTGCTGTGAATTTGGGCTTTCTTTAGGCATGATCTTTCAACAAGTTTCTGAAACAGTATTTACTCTTAAGAGCAAACGATTTTTTTTTTAAAGCAGAAAATTACTTTTTTTAGGCACAGCAGGAGAAAAAAGTGAGAACAATCTGTATGATCCACATCAAATGTGAATATTTGATTCAAAACTTGTTTGATTCACCTCAGTTTAAAAACAAAAAAAAAGCTCTCACAGCCTTAATTCCAAGTGAGGGATATGTTATTAAGTACTCACATTACTACTGACATTTCAAAAAGAGCATCCACTTATGTTTTGCATTGGAGTTTAAAAAGGACATTGGAACATCAGGTAGTGAGTTTTCTAATTTCCAAGACTTGCAGGCAAACAGAAACTTCTTCCAGAATTTTGAGCAGCCTTTAGCCTGAGGAATATCTGAGAAGTTCTATCTCTTTGCAGAAAGCAATGACAATTATAATTATTCTGCTTTCTGTTGTTTTAAGTTATCACCTCTATGTAACTAAATGAGCAACGCAGAGCTGTTATGAGCTATTTAACACACCCTTGCCCCACCTCACTTTATCCCCTTCTTTACAGCCCAGTTGCATTTCTCTGGGCCTACATAACATGCCTCCTGCTTTCCTGATGTGCCAGGTGGGCTCTGTAACCTCAGATCAATCACATTGCACACGTCTGGCTGCTCTGACCTTGCTGCTCATTCACCATAAAGGTCTAATGTACATTTTCTGCCTGCAGTCCATTTCTTTGTTGTCCTCAGAAGCATGTAAGGTAGCTGTGGGCTGAATGAGTATCCTGGCAGGGTGCACACAGCCTCAGAAGCACAGGCTAAGGATCCAATTTGTAGGAAAAAGTCAGTCCAGGGTTAGCATCCAGCCTTTTCAAATTCATCCTCTTTTAAAATATTGATCCTTCAACAGAAGTCTTTCTTATTTTTGCTGTCTTTTTTCTTTCATTAATTTAAAGTACAATGCATCCTCAGATTGATATGCTTTATGTTGGAAGCATTTCTAGTCTGAATGTCAGAGTTACAGTGCCTGTAGTTCCTCTGCTTAGTACATGAGCTGCTGTTTTGTCTAGGTCTTTCACAAGAGAAAAAAAACTGATAGAGAATCCACTATGCTCTTTCATCATATTTGAAATTATCATGTAACCTCCTTGCTAACTATTTTCACGTTGAACACAATGAAAGAAAAAATATATTATTTTTGCTTCCATAAAATAGATAAAGTCTTATGTTGGACATGAACTTTTAAAATCTTTAGCACGAATAAAGTCTAAACCTTGGTGGATGATTCAGGCTAAACCTGAACTGCTTTGCATTGTTCATCTGTTTTGTTGTGTGCAGAAGCCTTTTACTGCAGTTCTGTCTTACAGAATTAGCTGATCACAGTGAGCATTGAAGTAGAGTTGCTGATTTTACAAACATGCACATCTACCTGTCAAAGCCATAATTCACATTAAATGGAGACTGTAAAATTAACATTGTTTTGTGAGCTAGGTCACATGTGATCTTAGTGTGATGAAGCAGGACAGAGCTGTTGTGAGGTCCAAAATTCCTGCTGTTAACATCCCCACTGCCTGTGATTACAAATTCAATTGGAATGCCTCTTACATCTCTGGTGATTCAAAAAGTAGTCATTCTATTTGGAATACCATTTCCTTGACTTGTAGAGAGAATTGTCCTCTTACAGGAATGAAACAGAGCACTGCTACATTCTGAACTTCCATAAGTTTGTCAATGAAGCAGGTTCAGCAGAGAGCCATCAACATGGCAGTGGCTGGAGCACTTGACCTGAGAGGAGAGGCTGAGGCAGTGCATCTTGGTTCAGCCTCCAGAAGAAGGAAGCTTCGAGGTGACTTAACATCAGCTTTCAGTACCTGTGAGGACATTATTGAGATGAGTGACCTTCTTCTCAGAAGTGCATAGTGGTAGGGTGAGAAACTGGGCACAGATTGAAATGGGAGCCCTGGGCTGCACACAAGGAAAATCTTTTACACATTGAGTACAGTCCTGTGCTCAAACTGATTGCCCAGAGAAATTGTACTCTCTGTCCATTTTAAGATGGGACTGGATGAGTAACCAGGTCTGATTTCATTGCTTTAAGCAGTGGGTTAACTTAGAGACAGGTGACTGAGGTCCCTTTCAACTAGAATTTTCCTGTGGACCTCTGATACATGGTTGTAAAGGAAAGCTGTCTAGCAGTATGTCAGAAACATACTTAAATGCAGTATTGACACAGTAAGAGTTACACAGGAAAACCTCAAAGGTTTAGCCATCTCAAGAGACCTCCAACAATGTCATGCTCAACTGGATTTGTTCTGATAAAGGAGCTTTGCCACGATTATACCTAATGATCCTTACAGCCACAGGAGAATACAATTTCCTCTCCTTGTCACAGGCATGGAAATATCTACAGCAAAGTTGACATTGGGAAGGAATAATTACAGTCATAAGAAGTTCTGACAAGAGGAACTCATGAAGTGAAGTGTGTCATCCTTGTTCAGTGCTGCCTGTGCACTAGAATGGGTTCCTTCTGCTTCTACCATTCCTCTTTTTTAAATCAGCATAAAGAAGCTAAAGATTTTTAAACATAATATTTTAAATATTACCTTTTTGTAAGATATCTGGAGCTGTTCTTGGAGCAATTTGACTTTTATTTAGATGTAAAATTCATCTTAAATAGAGTTGTCTCTGCTCAGTCTGAAAAGACTCTTCAAGACAATTTGCTGTGGCTGTGATAGATAAGTCCCTACATAAGATGCATTTACAGATTCTGGTTAGGCTAGAGTTGCATATTTAAAATAACAAAGGTTATTTGTGGTGACTGCAGAACAAACTTGAAATGTAACTTCTCTTTCTCTATCTTTTAACTACTCAGTATAAGGAAGTTGATTGCAATAAAGCTCTGCTATGAGGACAGGCTGAGAGAGTTGGGGCTCTGCAGCCTGGAGAAGAGAAGGCTTCAAGGAGACCTCATAGTAGCCTTCCAGTATCTGAAGGGGGCTACAGGAAGGCTGGGGAGGGACTATTGACAAGGTCTGGCAATACCAGGACAAGGGGCAATGGGTTTGAACTGGCAGAGGGGAGATTGAAAGTGGATGTTAGGAGGAAGTTGTTTGCAGTGAGGGTGGTGAGACACTGGCACAGGTTGCCCAGGGAGGTTGTGGCTGCTCCCTCCCTGGAGGGGTTCAAGGCCAGGTTGGATGAGGCCTTGAGTGACCTGTACTAGTGGGAGGTGTCCCTGCCTATGGCAGGGGGTTGGAACTAGATGATCCTTGAGGTCCCTTCCAACCTTACCATTCTATGATTTCTTCTTGAAGTTGTGTTTGTGAATAAACATAAACTCACTTTAAAGTGGTACATTTATCCTTCTGTCAGGAATGAATTTGCTTCTGGATTTATCCTGTTATTACTTTAGCACCTATAAAAAAAAAAAAAAGTTAAAATCCAAATAGAAATATTCAATGAAATAGAATACTGAATAGGCTCCAGTAAATTGTCAAATGATGTGGTTCCTGCAAAGATGCCTGTTCTTTTCAGGCATATAAGAAGTATTTAGCTGTCAACTTTAGTATATGAGCCTTTTCAGGAATAATTGCTTTGAATCCAAAGAAAGCAGCCCCAAAGTGTGAGTCATTACATCCAGTTGTGAAAAACAGAACCTAAATATATCCTACATGCTCTAATAGTCATATATGAAGAAGGTAGACATTTTCAAACACTTTTGTAGGACAAACCTCCTACTTTCAAGTATGAAGCCTAAACCCAAATGTAATCCCAATAAATAGAGTGTGTGGTAGTCAATGAGGACACTTTTGGAGTTCCCCATTTCAAGTGCAGCAGAAAGTGAGATGGTCTGCTTTCACACACCTTCTACATGTTTTGAAAGAATATGAGATTACCCTTCCTTTCAGGCACCACAAAACCAGCAAAGTGTTCCTGTTCCTTGTATTTTCTTCAAAGCACTTTGTGCATGCATACATTATACTGAGATGTTCTCTTCCCAAGAATACCTGAGAAAAAAAACCATGAAGAGCAGCAAAATCTGAATGTGTACTGACTCGAGCAATTACATACATTTGCAAGGGGTTTTCTTACACTATCACAGTATAGCAAGGTTGGAAGAGACCTCAAAGATCATCAAGTCCAACCCATTACCACAGACCTCAAGACTAGACCATGGCACCAAGTGCCACGTCCAAACGTGCCTTGAACACCTCCAGGGACGGTGACTCCACCACCTCCCTGGGCAGCCCATTCCAGTGGGGAATGACTCTCTCAGTGAAGAACTTTCTCCTCACCTCCAGCCTAAACTTCCCCTGGCACAGCTTGAGACTGTGTCCTCTTGTTCTGGTGCTGGTTGCCTGAGAGAAGAAAGCAACCTCCTGCTGGCCACAACCACCCTTCAGGTAGTTGTAGACAGCAAGAAGGTCTCCTCTGAGCCTCCTCTTCTCCAGGCTAAACAATCCCAGCTCCCTCAGCCTCTCCTCATAGGGCTTGTGCTCGAGGCCTCTCACCAGCCTCGTTGCCCTTCTCTGGACACGCTCAAGCACCTCAATGTCCTTCTTAAATTGAGGGGCCCAGAACTGGACACAGTACTCAAGGTGTGGCCTAACCAGTGCAGAGTACAGGGGGAGAATGACCTCCCTGCTCCTGCTGGCCACACTATTCCTGATGCAGGCCAGGATGCCATTGGCCTTCTTGGCCACCTGGGCACACTGCTGGCTCATGTTTAGGCGGGTGTCAATCAGCACCCCCAGATCCCTTTCTGTTTGGCTGCTCTCCAGCCACTCCGACCCCAGCCTGTAGCTCTGCATGGGGTTGTTGTGGCCAAAGTGCAGCCCCCAGCACTTGGATTTGTTGAAAGCCATCCCCTTGGACTCTGCCCATCTGTCCAGGCGCTCGAGGTCCTGCTGCAGAGCCCTTCTGCCCTCCAACCCACCAACATCTGCCACCAGCTTGGTGTCATCTGCAAACTTGCTGATGACTGTCTCAATGTCCTCATCCAGATCATCAATGAAGATGTTAAAGAGGATGGGACCCAGTTTTCTTACAGTATCTCCCTCTTCTACTGCAGGACACAAAGTGGTAAATATATCATGAAAAATGAACTTTGATGTAGGATATAAACTGATGATCCAGGCAATCATTGCTCTGTTACCAAAATGCAGTGTGGCATTATTACCTTTGCAATTTAGAGGATGGTGATTTCGTTGTCCTGCTTCGGTTTGAAAAGCACAAGACAGTTCAGAAAAGGCTGCATACATCCATGGGTTAGAAATAAACTGACAAATATATGGCTTTGATCTAGTGATGGAATGTCTTGAAACGCCTCAAAGCCAGTGTGAAGATCGCAGTTACGTAACAAGTTGTTGTGCATATTCGGGCAGGCAAATTTATAGCTGACCACAAAATAATTAGGTCAGTTAACTTTGGGAGATTTGTGAGACGCTTTGAAAGGACTGAGGAAAGGGCAGAAAAGAGAAGGATTTCCATTTTGGAGAGCAATTTTATAGCTGGTAACGATGGTAGATGTCTGCGGAACAGTGATGAAAGTGGAGAACACAGAAAGGCAAGAACAAAGAGATGAAAGAGAAATTGCAAATGGCAGAAGGACAACAAAAAGAAATCATGAAAGACTTCAGAGGAGATACTTTCTAAAAAACTCAGAAAAGACATGGGAGCTAATATGACAGCAGTATATAAAATAATTAATGGTGAAAAAGGCCAAACTGTATTTACTCTTTCTAATGTAACTTAAACAAACTGACAGCAGAAGCCTTAATTTTTATCAACATGTTTTTAAAAGATGAAAGTTGTGCTTTGCAGACTGTGCATAATTAACCTGTTGAACACACTTGTGTAAGAAATACAGGGGGAAAAAGTGCAGCAAAAACAAAAAAAAATTAAAGAGTCTAATCTTTATAATTTGTAGTAAAGATTTTACCACTCACTTGGAACAAAATAATGTTCCACCATCTTGAACAAAGGACTTTTTCCCCTGGAATTATGGTTAGCTAGAAAGTTTTGTACACTTTGCAATGCACCTCTTGCAGCAGCTATCTTGGCTGCTGCCCTTATCTACAGGGACAGTTTCTTTGTCTTTGCTGTGGTGCAATGAATATATTCTTAATTATCCTAAAAATACAAAAACATTGAGGGAAATTATGTCTTTAGGTGCAGATTCACACCTATCTTTGTTAAAGACAGCACTTCAAATTAGCAACAGTAATCAAGGAGGCCTGACTTCTCTGCAGTGTTGTATTTGAAGTCCATTTAAATGGAATGAAATGCTCTTTACTGGCAGCAATAAATCAGTTCTTGATGTAAATGAAACACAGCAGAGGACCTCTGGGTAGGTCATTCCTTCCTCCCAATTCTCAGAAGCACTTAAGGTATTTTAGTGTAAGGTTGAATCTTCATTTCCTACCAGGTTTGGTTTTTATATTACTTTAGTAATTAGCAATTATGCCATTAAAAGCACAGGTGGGGTCCTATGACTCTCTGAACAGAATACAACTGAAACTCTTGATAACCAGGGTACTGGATGGGCACAATGATGTGATAACTAACTCAGGATTCCAGTTAGGTCCACTGCAGCTTGGTTGCCACCACAATGATTTTGGACAATCCATTTCATCTTGCACTTTCACAGTTCCCCACTACTAAAATGTGACAATCATTCTTTTTCTTCAAGATGTATTGGAGCTCCTCTGCTGTTAGGATTGAGAGTGCAGAAATTTCAATAATCCAGTTTAGGGTACTATTTCTTCCTTCTATAGCAAGGGGTTTTAAAAGGTACCATTTCCTATTACTTTATAATAAGATAAATGAAAAAAATACCATAATTGTAGTTCTTACAAAATTTCTATTAAAAACACTTGATTTTCCTTCTCTTTTATTTTTTGCCAGCCAAATGATGACACAGATAATTGAGCAGTTTCATATTCTCCCAAATGCAACTTACCTCTGATCAAGCATTGTCCACGTGTGTAAATGACTCAAATATTAAGGACTTAAAGTCAGGATTAGCTGTAGGAGCTGCCTGCATTCTCAGGAAACAAATTAAAGGCACTGACTCCTGGCTGAGCAAATTATTTCAAAAAGGCAGTGTAGATAGTATGTATGCATCTTCCTGGCACCATCTTTTCAAAACAGGGTTACTGTAAGAATATATGACAGAATTACTCCCATTCAGAGGAAATTATTTGTTTACTGGCTACAAGCAGGCACTGGAGATAATTTTATTTTACATGGGGATGACATCTGTTGCTGGTAGTTCAGAGTGCTGATAACCAGGTTGAGTCTTTATTTTATTAACTTCTTGGTTATTTGAATCATAGAGCAATTTATCAAGAAATGTTTAATTTATCTTGATTTCTACCTCATTTTGAACTTGTCTGATTCTTAAAGCCAGCCAAACAGCTGTCAGGATTGATTTCTATGCCACATGAAATGAAATGCTTGACCAAAACTAGCAGAGGATTAGAGACACTCCATGGCCAGCAATTTCTTTATCCAAGTACACCACTGCAAAATTTCTCAACCTCCTTCCTAATGTGCAAACCTTGCCACTGGCTAGCTGTCTCCCTCCCATTTCCTTCACCTCTGCACAGCCACGTGGATAACTGGGTCCATTTGCAAGTCCTTGCACCAGTTAATAGAATTCCTGACCCCAAATTAGGTTTCAAAGTGCCTTATTTGTGCATCTTCTATCCTTCAGTTGACAACTATACATCAGGATGCAGTGAATGTGAGGAGGTGGCTTCTTCTCAGACACTCTCTTCCTGCTTTGGAAATGAGGTTTTAAACATTACTGTGCTCCAGCAGGTTTTGGCACTTAAGTGGAAGATGCTGGTTCGAGTTTGATGAAATGGAAAAGAGTTTGGAGTTCACCTGCACCCTGATAGACAATGAGGAGGATGAGGAGAGGGAAGAGGAAAAGGATGCCTCCCTTTTCTTCCCACAAAATGAGTTTTCACAGGGACAGCTTAAACACATTTTGCAAATCAGGCCCAAGCCAGCCAGTTGGGAAGCATTCTGTGGTGAGGCTGATCATAAGACAGGCTATGGGTAAGCAAATGAGGTGCCAGGCATGCACCTACCTGCAGAAAGAGAGGTGCCTAGCAGTGATGTTTGCAGAGGAAACTGAGATGGCACAGGGACCACTTGTCTACAGAAATGGCTGCCCCATGGGTGCTAGTGCTATCAAAACAATGGGCACACATCCTTGAACCCAGCAGTCATGTCCCCTTTGTAAATACAGCCTTGAACATCTTTGGAACACTTCTCTCTGCCTTAATCATTCTGTTTTGTTGTCTTTGCAAAGTAGTCTCATAAAATGTCCTCCATCTACCACCTTTAAAAGAACAGCTTACTATTTATTCCTGTCTCTATATATCCCTTTGTTCTTCATGTTCTAGTGGCTGTGTTTGAGGTGGGTTTGTGTTTTCATGATGGATATAAATAGGATTTGCATTGTATTCCTATCTGTTCCCCTCCAAGGAAATTACTTTTAATTATTGTTTAAGGTTCAACTCCAGTTACTGCCAGAACAAACTTCTGCTTCTAGCTTTAGGACTGGAACTGAGCTACAAATATACATGAACTGAAATAATTGAATCAGTTACTATCTTTGGTTATTTTACTGTTAATCTGTCCAGCCTTTATAGTTTCATAACAATAATGTCTAAATTCATTTTACTTGAAGTTTTGGGTTTTTTTTGCTTGAGATTCATGCCTTTTTAGAACTCAGAACTAGGTCTTGCTTGAGGCAGTCATTTAATTTGTAAAGGAGTTTTTTCTCTAAACTTTGTCCCAGTGTGATGGTTGAGTGGTTTATGTGCAGATAGATAAAATAATACTTTGACAAGAGTTTATTCATTTCAGTTACCATTTATCTCCTTCAGCATTATGCATTCAATAGACTTTTTCTGATTGGAGGTCATCATTATAACCTATGAACAGAGACATAGTTTTGAAGTTAAACATAATAGTTTCTGTTTGGCTTGGGCAGCTCTGGATGTAGTGGGCAATGATTCCTAGGTCTTTGCAATCTCACTCTTACAGCCTTCTCTCAGACATCTATATCCCTTTCCCACACACTGCAAGTGAAGGATTGCCTGTCATCCAGCCTCCCACAGGCTAAGCCCCCCCGCAGACCATATGGGCAATGTGGCTGCTTCCCTAGAGCTTCCCAGGTTTTCTCAGCCTTGCAGCAACCTGGGTGTTTCATTCTCACCTCTGCCACCAGAAAAGAAGGAAACCATACACAGTGTACCCACAAACGCCAGGGATGAAAAGAATCAAATTAATTAGCTACCTGCAAAACATTCAGAGCTAAAGAGGGGATCTCCTTCGGACAGAAGAAGATGGACAGTGGCAAGGGAAGCAGAATAAAAAGAAGTGATGGGGGCAGATGTATTGCTTGTGAATTGACAGTAGTTTTTGCTGCATGGTTGGTGCATTGCCCGTGGAAGACTGGCTATAGCCAAAGCACTGCAGGAGGCATGTGGAAATATAGAGCCAGGACCACAAATTAATTTAAATTCTTAATTGTCTAGATTTCTCATAGGCATCTAAGTGCAAATTAAACTTCTCACGAGTTTAGCATAGTTGTCACTTCTCCTTGCAGGCTTCTGAAATCCTCTTACCCCTTTCAGATGGCCAAATGCCATTTCCAGGGGAGAACTGCCTGAGCCCTTTTTGTTGTTGAGCAGCTGGGCACCTCCACCTCCGTTCCTGAACTGGGCACTGCTCCATCTGAGCTTCTGGTTGTACTCTTGGAGTATGTTGTCTGCATTAGGAAAAAACAAACAAAAACCAAACAAAACCTCACAAAATCAAACTGGCAGATCTCTAGGTTGTAACTTGTAATATCCTAAGTCTTTGTTGTGAGCCTCACCCATACTCCCTTCTCCCAAGGACAGTGCAATTTACAAGACTGTACTTCGAAAGCAGTGGAAAAAGCTTTGATTTTGACTCTATTACTGAAGTTTCTACCCATAAATGGAGCATTATTTCAGTGCTACAGAGACACCCTCACTGTAGTTTAAATGTGTTTGCCATGGTAGGCTTTGTTTTTGAACACTTATTTTTCAGCTGGACATCAAATCCTTGCTGCCTGACTGAAAGCTGCTTTGCTTTATGTGAGTGTACAGCAGCTCCACTCAAGCCAAGTTGCACCAGGGCAACTGAGAATGCTCTTGTCTTTAAAACAGCATAAACTTATTAGAGTAACTGTTTGATCTTGTAAGTGGATTGTGTAAGCTAAAATCACCCTTCATGTAAAGCAGATGATTACATTAGGGTTAAATTAATTGATTTATTTGATGGTTTTACCCTGGAGCTTGGCAAGATCCTGAGAGTACCTCTCTTTACTGCCTCAATTGCTTCCTTGGATGAAAGCAATGGGACAGAAAGAAATGTGCAAGGTACAAATGCAAATGTGCCACCACCCACTTCTCTGTTATTTGTTGCTGTTTACATAGCAGCTAGGCCTGTGTGACATATCAGGCGAGCAAAGCATCAGGTTGCTGCCTGACAGGATGGGAAGTCTGATTGTTCACCACCTGTCTTACTTAGGCATTGCTGCTCGCACAAAATAAAGGTAGTGAGTGTTAGCCTGGTGGCAAATGTAAATTTTTCATTTGCCTTTCTCTCCATTAGAATTGTGTTTTATGCTGACTATTCAGGGAGATAAAAGCATAAAAGATGTGTGCTCCTGGAACAGGAATAAGACATGGTGAAAGCTTGCTGTTGTGACAGCAAAGGGGCAGCAAGAATAGCTTGCAGTTCTGGAATCCTTTTCAGAAGTGACATCTATGAAGGCAAAATGCAGATGAGAAAGAAGTGAAAATTTGCAAGGCAGATCTTTCCCACACCTCCCTTGCTTTCCTTTATTCGTATATGTTGTTTCCTCTTTTACCTGTATTTTTCACACCAACTGGAATCACTGATAGTTTTAAAAGTGGTTTAAGGTCACCCATACAGAAGTATGGTTCATCAGTTCATTAGTGCTATCATCTCACAACAGTGTGTCACCTTAAGTTTGTTCCAGCCTTCAGCCTACAGACAGTCATGTGTTTGTTTTCATAGAATCATAGATTGGTAAGGTTGGAAGGGGCCTCAAGGATCATCCAGTTCCAACCCCCTGTCATAGGCAGGGACACCTCCCACCAGTACAGGTGACTCCAGGGCCCCTCCAACCTGGCCTTGAACACCTCCAGGGCACAGGAGCAGCCACAACCTCCCTGGGCAACCTGTGCCAGTGTCTCATCACCCTCACTGCAAACAACTTCCTCCTAACATCCACTTTCAATCTCCCCTCTGCCAGTTCAAACCCATTGCCCCTTGTCCTGGTATTGCAGGACCTTGTCAATAGTCCCTCCCCAGCCTTCCTGTAGCCCCCTTCAGATCCTGGAAGGCTACTCTAAGGACTCCTGGAAGCCTTCTCTTCTCCAGGCTGCAGAGCCCCAACTGTCTCAGCCTGTCCTCAGAGCTGCTGCAGCCCTCTCAGCATCTTCCTGGCTGTATCATTGTTTTCCTTTCACCACCAATGCTCATTCACTCTATATTCAAAAGAATGTCCAGAAAGTTCCTCTCACGTATATAATTTAGAACCTAAATAGGTAGCTCTTAAACTGCTACAAAAAGATGCAGAGGGAGAGGGAAAAAGAGAGAGAAGACTCTTCTTATGTATTCCAAAACTAAAGAATACATTAGTTGACCCTTGGACCTTACTAAACCCCTGGAGCTATCAATCAAAAACACTGGTTGTGACCAATCAGGCTTCATGAGCTCCATTTGATGCAGTACCTCTCTAAACACAGAGTGAGGTAGAAGAAGCCATAAAAGCCCATCTGTTCCTTAAAACTCTTGCTTCTGGTAGATGATGTGATCATTTTCATTGAAAATTGAATTGTAGAAAGTATTATGAATGTGGCTAAACACAGCCTGGGAAATTGTTCTGAGGAGAATGTATTCTATATCTCAGAAGAAAAGTAAAACATCCTAAAATCTTGCAGTTGCTATGGAAATGCTCAGATTAAATGTAAAACATGCATATATTTTCAGTACACCCAGCACTTTGTGAATTGAGGACATATGTTAGAGGAGAAGCCATATACATGAACAGCAAGCAGAAGATACAACATGGGACTTTTTCTTCTGTGGATTTTTGCATGGAATATTCCACTGGCAGAGCTGTGCTTCATTCTGAGGGCAAGTCAAAGCCCATACTTGATGACCAAACTATTTCTATGCCACCAGCTACCCTGTCTTCACTTGCTGCACTACAACTTGGTCAATGTTGGGCAAACAAGCTTAGTATGGAGGAACTTCTGGAAAGGATGTAGGGGGCAACTAGGAAGGCTAAGGCCTCGTTGGAACTCAACCTTGCAAGGGAGGTCAAGGATAACAGCAAAGGCTTCTTCAAACCCATTGCAGGAAAAGCTAACGTTAGAGGCAGTGTAGGCCCTCTGCTGAATGCCTTGGTGACAGAAGACACAAAGCAGGTGGAGGTAGTAAATGCCTCCTCCATCTCCATCTATGCTGCTGGAGACTGTCCTCAGGAGCCTCTGACATCTGAGGCATCAGAGCAAAGTATGGGATCTTATTGATCTCTGCAACTACTTGAAAGGAGGTTGTAATGAGGCCAGTGTTGGTCTCTTGTCCCAAGTAACTGGCAACAGGATGGGAGGAAATGAGTTTGGATTGTGCCAGGGGAGATTTGGATCAGATATTAGAAAAAAAACTGTTTACTGAAAGAGTGGTGAGATGTTGGAACAGGCTGCCTGGGGAGCTGGTGGAGGTGTTCAAGGAGTGTGTAGTTGTGGCACTTCATGATATAGTTTAGTTTTCATGGCAGCTGGGTTATGGGTGGATTGGATGATCTTAGTGGTCATGGTAGCTGGGTTATGGGTGGATTGGATGATCTTGGAGGTCTTTGACAATCTTAATGATTCTATGATTCTATGATCACTATCAGACATAAGTTGAAAAACACAGATCTAGTGTGAGAGTGTAGCTAAAAAAACTCTCCAAGTGCCTATCTGTGGTGCTGCTGTCATGGTGAATGTCTGATCAGCCTTAAGACTGCAATTTACAGAATCATTCTGAATTCCTACATGCTTGAAAGACAGCTTTTGTAAGGTGGTTTGGTTTTCTGTTTTGATCTTCCTGTTAAATTATAGTTCAGCAGTCTAATGCAAATTAAAATAGAAACTCTGAATCTTCAGCTTGCAGCTTTTTAAATGTCAATTTCCTCTTAAAAAAAAGAAAAATCCATATCAGAGAAATGTCATATGAAACTATAGTCACACATGCACATGTGCATTTGATAATGCAAGTTATTCAGTTTAATCTAAATCTTGTCTTATGATGTGAACTGGTTTCCCTCCCCAAGCAACTTTGTGTCTGTCTGCATCAGCATTTTGATTTGGGAATGCAATTCTGGAATAGTTCTCTGAGTTGAAGACAAGAACTGGTGTCCTTTTCATTGAAATCAGATCAGATGTGTGCCCACTGTGCTCCACCCACTGATGGGTACTGAGGACACAGGACTTTGTCTGACTAGGTATGCCTAGCCCAGGTCATGATGCAGATGGTAATCCTGCAGCTGTAGGAACCTCATCCAGCTTGGAAAATGCAGAGATCATAGGTGTAATCCTGACTCCACTAAAGTAAAAAATGAGATTCCCATTCAGTTTGGAGGTATCTCATACCTAGGGCAGGCAGTGTTCCCATCCTGGCAGCTGTGTGACAAAAATGAACAGCCAAGTTTTAGATATGCCTACTGGATCCAAAATCATAATATACTCTGAATTACAGAGCTAGAAAAATACACTCTCTTGCAGCCTTCAGTAAAGGCACATTAACCCTGCTGGGTCATCACATTAATGGATAGCTTTAATAACACCATGCCTTGTTTGTTTGCCACTCTCAGGCACACAAAAATAAATGCCTCTGCTAACACAGTCTGCACCTGCCTTTTACAGCCATTTTTTAAACACTGTTTTGTAGATATATCTATGAGTGTTCAGAATTTGTTAAGAAGTGGGATGATGATGATGGTAAAAAAGAAAAAAGTATATTTAGTCGTGTCCATCTGTGTATTTATTATTTCTGTATCCATTGTTTCATTTACATAATGCTGAGGGTTGTAGGAAGTCATTCACATGTGCAGGTAACCTCACATCCTGTTCTGTGAGGTGCCAGTGAGGATGCTGTTATGTCCTTAGAGGCTGGCGTTTGCTCAGGGAATTTCGGACATACATTAATGCTCCACCAAGTAAAATATTCTGGGAAACAAACAAACAATCAAACCCAGAAGCAACAAATGGTACCTGGTGAGCTGGATTTCAGGCTGTAAGTTATATGTAGCATGTGGAGCTCAACAGGGCTCTGGGCATCCTGATCTAGTTGAGGCTGCCCCTGCTTACTGCAGAGGGAGTTGGACTAGATGACATTTGGAGGTCCTTTCCAACCCAGATCATTCTATGATTCCATACTGTGTCTCCATAACCTGTGACAAAGGCAAGTGATTTTAACCACAGAGCTAAACATTGCTGGATTCTTTTGAGACTGTTTTGGCAAACATAGAGCCTATTAAAGAGTCAGGTGTCATATTTGTGAAAATATGTTGGGAATTGAAATTAAACTGACATCTGCGCTATGAACATATGCTTTTTAATTAAAAAGACCATATTTACACAGCTAATATAGATCAGAGTGTATTGGTAGAAGCTGTTATTGCTTGTCACAAGAGATCCTGTCATCAGGTTTGATCTGATTCCCATGAGAACAATGCACATCTCAGTGTTTAGATTCATGGTCACTTGATTGAATCCAAATTGCATACCATGACTATAATGTTTGGTACAGTAGTTGAAGGCAGTGTATTTAAACATACTACACTGAAAATGGAAACCTTTTATTTAGTTGCAATTAGCAGATATAGTAATCAAGATACCACAGACTTTATTAGAGGGGAAAAGTATTTAAAGAACAATAAGCAGTTAATATGCTTCCATAAAAATTTAAATGCTATGGGGCAGATTGTGACAGCTTGCTCATACACCACTAAGGTACTATTTAACATGCAAATTAGGTAATGTGGACTGTCTGCTTGTGAAGCACTAGATTCAGATATCCTTACTAATTTTGCTGATCCTTTACTCCACATGTTGCCCTAATTACTACAGTGATAATTGTTTCTGGCATCTTGCACTATTTAATTGAGGAGGGCTATCATAAATTGCCTGTAAAGAATAGGTTTGTGTAGCTTAACTCGGATAGAAAATCCAGGTAAAAGCATGAANTTCCAACCTTACCATTCTATGATTCTCTGACAGCATGCAAATTTGGGCACTTTCTGCTTCAGTCACTTCCTTCTGTTCTCTTTAGTTTGGCAGGCAAAAGGGAATATTTTCACCCCTGTTTTACTTCTTTCCCACAGTCTTCTTGAAACAAACTGGTCCAATGCTTCAGTCCCCTCAAGTTTTCAGTATTTCCTCTGTTCCATCAGATCTCAGCATTCCTCCCAAGATTTATTTCTGTTCTTGACGTATTTGTGACACTCTTATTTAACTTCTGATTAATTTATCAAAGGTCTACTCTGCTGTATGGAGAGTCCAATGATCAAGAATTGTCACCACTGACACTTTTTCAGGTCTCAGATGAGTCATGAGTACAAGCTGAAGTTTCAGTTTCTTATTGGTAAGGAAATCTTCCAGCAGAGAAGCTAAGATATCTAACCTTTGCAAGCAGGATCTTTTGGCTCTTGCCATAGCTGCTCCAGACATCCTCAGTGTGGATTTACTTTGGGGAAGGTCACCTAAGAGCTCTGTGGCAGGACATTCTGTATTTTCCTTAACTTCTCAGCACACATCAGTAAAACAGAGATTTCCTGGGGCCTCACTGCTGCTGCTTAGTCTTACCTGGTTATTTATGCTGATTCTCTAGCACTGCAGAATGCAGCCCAGTGCAAAGCACCAGAAGGTTGTAACTGCTGCCTCTCCTGGAGCCTTGTCACACTTCTACCTCAAAAGGGATATGGAGACAGTGAAGTAATTGCTCAGGTAGCTCAAATAGAAGGGTTTTCTCCCAACATGTGTGACAGGCTAGTGGCTGTATGTGGATACTGCAAAGGAGGTTAATGTCAGGTCAGACAAACTTAGCTGACACCAGCCATCACCATTCAGAAACGTGCTGCTTTCCCTGCCCTTGTGCTGATATTGCCAGTCTGCCTGGCCTTATCTTGTCCTCTGCCTGTCTCTCTTTGAGCAGTGAAAAATGTGTGGAAGAACAAAGGCATCGATCCACTCCCTGCTCCTTTTCAGTGCCATGAAAACCTGGGTGTGAATGGAAGCTGTTGGGGCCTGTGACAAGGAAGAATTTTTAAGGGCTTTCATGTCAGCTGTCAGGGCACCATGGAAGGATTACACAGGCTCACCTAAAATTATATGTTAGGCATTCTGACAAAAATAGAGGGAAGAATGGTAAAATCCCCAATTCCACCCTATGAAAATAAAGGATGGATAAATGATGAAAGCACTTTACATCACAAGTAACCACCTCAATGAGTTCAAGGCCAATGAAGGTTACAAACCTTGCTGACAAGCCTTTTATACTGATACCTGCCACACCTGTACAGGGAAGATTGTAGGTAAGGTCATCTCGTATCTACCAAGACAACTTAAAGTTTCTCTTGATAACAAGAGAAAAAAATTCTCCAGCCATAGGTACACACTGTATACTCAGTTATAGAAAATACTATGAGAATGGTCACAAAGCAAGGCCTCCTATAATTCTGTAGGTTGAAAATAAGCATTTTGTCTCATACAGATCTTTTAATACAAGAATTCACTGAAGCATAATCTTACAAGTAGCAAAATGTACTTTTGACAAGAAGAAGTAGGAACTGCAAGGTAGAGTAGGTTCAGTGTTACCTGCTTGTACTACCTGTATATCAAACATATGCTTCCAAGGCCAACAAAAATCAGCTGTATGATATGGAGCTTAACAATGTAAAAAACCAAATCTATGGAAATATAATAAGGATTTTGTGGTTTCTAGGTTTTGGTTCACTTTTGCTTGCTTTCTTGTCAACTCAGAATCTCTCTGTCATATGTCAGAGCAAAGGACCTGCACCATTTAAAGTGTGTGCTAGATTTGTGTTAAATGACATCTGGCTGGACAGATTCTGAAAGAAGATAAATTATTTAAGAACAATATTGCATAAAAGTTTTACTGAACTGAGAGAGAGAAAAAGTTCCCATGACTACCTACTTCACTCTGAATATTGTCAATAGAAGTGGCAAACCAAGATAGCTGTTTGCAGGCAGAGGAAAAATGAAAAATCTCCATAACTGTGATTTTCTTTGCTTTGGGTCCATGTAACTTTCAAAGTAGCTTAGTGCAGCTTTTATTGGTTCTTACTCATGTCAACTGTTCCTATGAAATGACAAGAAATGCTTGCTGAATAATATTTCAAGATTATCTGAGTTTTTTCCCTATGGCTTTTAGACTATCTTAACATCTCATTTAAAATAGAGAAGAGAGGAATTCAGCCATTGTATGGCATGTTTGGTTTCCATACGCGCTTCGGTCCAACTTGACCTTGAGTATTATGGTGATATTAATCCTGATATGGCTCCAGGGAAGCCATTACCCAGCATATTGTGCTCCATTCCACTCTTCAGAATTCAGGAACCATTCTGGTCCAGTCCTTTCCAAAAGAGTAATAAGAGTTTTTAGGGAAAGGTAAGACGTGTCCATAGTGAAGAGCACGAGGAGCTCATACTTGGCTTCTCGAGGACTATGTTAGGAGTTTACTGGGCCAGAATTTGTAAATACTAACATAGCAGCAACATTTTGTTACATAACTTTTCAATTCATTAGACAAAGCATAACAAAAACTGCAAGAACCTGACATTAAATTGATTTTACAAATGGGGAGACAAATTTTGGTTAGTTTTTACAGTCAGCAGCAGGAGTTGTAGAGGCTCATTGTCCCTGAACGGTTTTTTTTCCTAAAAGAGATGATTTGTATCAACCTGCTATTAATGCAAAAGAAATCTACATTTGTTTATCATTATTACATCTTATTTAATGGAAATACTACTATGGAATCCTAAGCCTCATTTCATATTTCTTAAAGCAGGAAAGGCATCAATACAAAATTCAAAGAGCAATTTTGGTTTGCCAAGGGCTACCTCTTTCACAGCTGAAGCAGGAATTTACCAGAAATTAAAACATACTTTGTGTACCTTTAGTCACAAAGTACTCAACTGGACTCAACTCCTGCCTGTAGGCTTTGCTGGCATAATTATGCCAGTAAAACTTAGAGAGAATATGTCTAGGTCATTGGTGTCATTCTCCTCTCACCAAGGGTCATTTATACTATGAAGTGTGAATCTTCAGAGATAATCTAACTGATCTGTCAATCTGTCAGTGGATTTACAACCTGACTGCTGATGATAGTCCTTAATTTACATTCTGAGATATTGCTCTCAGAAAACATTCAGTAGTCATAGGATTTATATACATAGGGGAAAAAAAAAAAAACTCCCACAGTCTCTCCATACAGAATTATTTTGGTAGAAAAGTGCCAAAATGTTCTTGTTGACCTTTGGTAACTGAAGAAAATACCTTTTTAATTCAAAATGACCTTTCTATTTCAAATGGAGTTAGGCTATAGCAAATAAGGTTAACATTTGATAAACAAAACTTTTGAAGTAATAAAAATACTGCTGTTGATCTGACCTTTACCTATTTATTCATCTGTTCAGCTCTTTGATAGTGGTATGTAAAAATGTTTGTATATGAGACAGTCCTGCTTTTGCAAGGTGGGAGGAAAAAAATGAAATCTTCAAAACTGTTGTGAGAGACAAATGTTTTTATGTGCTTCCATATATTAAGATGCACTTTACATGTGACAGCCAATGAGAAATTAGGAGCTGCTTTTAGACAAAGCAGCTTTTGTGATGAGGAAGCTGAATCACCTAATTCTAGAAAGACTTTGGAGATGTATTTGCTTTAGCTACAAGTGCTGTGATGAAATCATGAGAATATTCCTATTAAGGTATCTTTAGCATTTACAAATCAGATTTGCTCATTTTTTTAAAACCCAAGGCCTCCACTTAATACAACAGTTTCTGACATATCTTAATGCATTCATAAAAACAGTAACAATCTCCTTCAGTAGTGGATTGGTGGGTCATCATCTAATCTTTTTGGAGAGTATAAGAGAATACATGAAAAAAATCAAAACATCCTTCATGTTGAGAAGTAATTAATTTCATTTGCCACAGCCCATGGACTGTTCATTTATCAGAGCCTGCATAGCAGGATGGCTACAAACTGGAACACAGAAGGTTTCACCCCAGCGTGAGGAGAAACTTCTTTACAGTGAGGGTGACAGAGCACTGAACAGGCTGCCCAGAGAGGCTGTGGAGTCTCCTTCTCTGGAGACTTCTAAAAGCTGCCTTGGCAGGGAGGTTTCACTCAATGATCTCTGGAGGACCCTTCCAGCCTCTAAAGTTCTGTGATTCTGTGATTTGCCTCTGAAACTGTCATACAACCCTGCTTCATGCTTCTCTGTTCTCCCCAAACTCACATGTATGTTTTAATCCTCTTAGTGAGTGGAATTTCAGCTTTTTGTGTGTAAAGAGTGTCCATTTATTGCTGTCACTGCAATGCAAATAAGCATAGTATTAAACATTGTCAAAATCAGTAAATAAATCAAAGGTATGATAGTCCTAAACAGAAAATACAAGATTATTACAGAGGTGAGAGTATCGCTCTCCTTGGCACAATTGAGGACCTGAGAGTTCTCTTGTTGGCAAGAGGAGCTGATAATAGCTTCTGTTAGCTATTGGGTGTAAAATCTGTCTTATTTACAGGAAAAGTGCTAGCTCCTGTTTCCCTAAATGCCACAGAAAGAATGATAACAACTCACATCCTTGGTTACAATTCGGTGTCTCCCCACTAGAAAATTATCTGCAAAAAGAGCCTCTGCCTAGGCCACATTAGCACTTTGTCCATGGCTGTCCTCTGCATTTTTACTCTATTGCTCTCCTTTAACTTCCACCTTAATGCTGTTTGTTTTCATTACCATAAACAAGGAGATACTGAATTGCTGCAGCCACCAAGAAGGGTGGCTGGCATGGCCTGCAGTGTAGCAGGAAATCTAGTTAGCAAAGGGAAAGAAAACCAAAAGAAACTGCAAGTCTGACTTGTCAGCCACAATTCTGAGCAGCTTCACAGGACAGGAGGGAGAATATTCACCCTCAGTTTGTGGAGCTGATTCCAAGCAGTGCATACATCTGGAAGAATCTCTACAGTGCAGGAGGGTCTGGGTAGTAAAAAAGGTCTTCAGTCCTCTCACCTGCTTCTCATACCTATCTTGGCCTTTTTACCCTCCCTTCAAAGGAACTGCTACTGCCAAGAAAGCTTTAGGTCTTCATACATTTGTCCTCCTGCTTCCACACACACAGACAGGAACATTTTGTTACCCAGTCCCTAGGTATGAAAATGGGTCAACATTCTCTGAAGAAATTATATGATGTAAAATTTCTGCTGAAGAAATCTCTGAGTGCAGAGTGGGAAGACTTAGTCACAGCTGTTTGAAACCTTCAGTTTTGCCTTTTCCCTTTCATTGCCAGCCTGTGTTTGTTTATGGGGAGTTGCTTTTACTCAGTCTAACCTATTATGTTGCATTTTTCAGTCTAGTCTGCTTGGATTAGGGAGTGAAAGTAATAAAAATATCAAGAAATCTCTGGGAACCTTTTGACCTTCAGAATCCAGTTTCATTTAAGTAAAAATGAAGCACCAGAGCAGCAAACCAAAAATCATTAGGTAAAGTGCTGTTATAAATGGTGCTGAGAGACTGTCTTTGCAATGTGTAGACACATTCACAACATGTGAGTTTATAAATAGCTCTTCTGGCATTTTATCATCCTTCAGTCACACTACCTTACAATATATATGCTTACTGCTTTATGGAATTATTTGTACAAGAGACAGATGGGGAGCTAGAAAGTAGGTTTGATTTAAAGATATTACAGTGTGACTATTACAGTGTGACTATCACTGTGACTGTATACCAAAGCTGAGTGGTTCAGGGTAGTAGGAATTACAGTGGTGACCTCTACCCTGTTTTCTTCTGCTTTACTCCCATCCCCCTGCAAAGTTAGACCTAGATTCTGCAGGGATAACAAGGTGAGTGATGTAAAATAACTACATTGATATCCTTGAAGCCTCAAAATGTGCTAGTAGGGGTTTTTTTTTTCCCCTTGGCTTATATGATACAACTTCTTTAAGTTTCAGAAAACCAAATTGGGGGGGAAATCACACACACACAAAACAAAACACAACAACCAACCACAAAAGCAAAACTAAAAAAAAAATAATGACCAAAACACCCACCACCACCAAACAGACCAGAAAAAAGCAGGGATATACCTGTTCATATCCCAGCAAAATTTAGTTCAATGTGTGGCCTTGAGTGACCTGTGCTAGTGGGAGGTGTCCCTGCCTATGGCAGGGGGTTGGAACTGGGTGATCATTGAGGTCCCTTCCAACCTTACCATTCTGTGATGATTTGTAGCTAGCCACTATTACAGAGTTACTGTCCTGTGTGTATGCTATGCTAAAATACCACTCAGAAAGAAGACTTTTTAGTAGTCACAATCTGAATTACTTTGAATGAGGACATTGTTAAGAGTTGCAAAACCCAATTTTAAATGTCATTTCGAGTGATGAAATAGATTGAAATTAATCCTTTTCCAAACAAAAATAAGGATTCCTAACACAGAACATTTCCTTCAATATTTTTTTTCCAGTTAATTTCTAATTGCAATTTGTTATAACTAGAATTTAAGAAATTCCAAATTCTAATTTCTGATTAGAATTTCTGATTAGAATTTTGAAAATCCTAATTCTAATTTCTAATTAGAATTTCTGATTAGATTTTCTAAATTCTAATTGGAAATTTACTGTAGAGGACGTTTTTTGTCTCTGGAACATTACAAAGTTTTATATTGATCATAGTTGTAAGAAACAGATTTTCTAACTCAGAGAACTGAAGTAGAGCAGGTCCCTTCCCTCTCAGATTTCCTAGGCAATTTGCTTAGCCTTTGGATGATGACTCCTCCTCATGTACAGAAATGAAGTAACAGCTCCCTTTCCAAAAATACCATCCATTGCTCAGGTACAAAGTAAGTAAATCCACAGAGTGGGGGCTGAGACAGTTGTAGTTACTTTAATTTTGTTTTTCACCTTAGATTATTTAAAAAAACCCAAAAACATAAACTTTTAACCCTTATGAGAAGTTTTCTTTTCAGATGAGAATTGATACAGCATGCTAGCTTGCTGCAGGTGTGTATTTATAGTCATGAACTTTAAATGTTTTTTACAAATATAAATAGCATTATTTAAACAGTTGGAGGGGAAAAAAAAAAGAAACAAAGCAAAACAAAAATGACAACAACAAATCTAAATGCAAACCTAAAATATTTTTTTCACTGGGGCCTTCATGAGAGAGTGCCAAGTTTGCACACTGGGTGCAGTGGACGTTGTGGTTGCTCAGAACCTTGACCACGTTGTGGTTGCTCAGAACCTTGACCTTACCTTCAGCTGAGGTCAGAAAATTTACCTTTCTCCTTTGTCTTGCACAAGTCATGTCTAGGTGTAAGGACACTTATTTAGTTGAAAGCCTGCTCTTTCAAAGAGAAGCCTGAACTTCCATACTGGAAAGCAGCCCTTGCTGTATGAAATAGTACTGCACCCATCTATTTTTAAAAGATAATTTTCTGTTCCATAATCAAATTGTCCCATGACTTTGAATCAAATTAAAATACATAAAGTCTTAAAATCAGTCACTATCCTGCATGCTTAAACTGTCACAGAAATGACCAAACTCCTCAACTAATCTTGAAGAGAAATGGAATTGATCACTTGGCTGCAGGAATCCAGTAGCAGTTGTGTACTCAGTTGAGTAAATGGAACAGACCTGATTTGTAATGTTGGGTTTGTATCTGAACCATCATATATTCAGCTATGAACCCAGCATATGTCTGATGGTCAGCTCATATAAACAGAGGCAAAGAAGCTTTTTGTTTTACACTGCCTACCAAATTTTTGCTTGGAAAGCATTCCAAGTGAGATACTCCAGCTTAGAATTGCTTTTGCTATTTTGCATTCATGAAAGGTTATGTCTAAACAAGTGAAACAGATATGAAACAAAAGAGATCCATTTCCTGGCAAGTCTCTTTTTCATGCTACCTTTGTTTTTCTCTAAAAGTATCCTCAAATTATTAAGTAATTGAAAAACAGAGCCTCTGATCCTTTATGTTCTTTTTTCCTCAGTAATTGAGGGCCTGGCTACAGCACACTACCTGCAAAACTGTTTAAATCCTTTCTGTGGAACACCTCTCCATGTGGATACACAGTTTAGCACAGAGCAGGGCCTGTTACAATCTGCAACTACATTTAATTTCTTACAGATTTTATAGTATAAATGAGCTATAATTATCCTAGGGGGGTGGGGAGTGTGAAAAAAAAGTTAATTTAAAAAGAAATAAGGATGATCTTCTAATTTAGCAACGTCTGGGCTTTCAGATAAGGAATCATATTTGAGCTCCATGTGACTATTAAATCTGCCAGAGAGGTCTGATTCATGCTGCAGCCTAGTGATAGTGTGCAGTCATCATGCCAGTCAGATGGAGACCATGTAAAGGGAAAATAAAGCAGAGAGTGGAATGCTACATGAAGACCATTTGCACAGTGTGACAGAAGTGCATCATCCTGTATTTGCCTCTAATAGGGGACTTGCACAGTTTATTTTACACCTGGCAAACAGAAACTGGAACTATTTACCTAGTGTTTCATATTCATCCTTGGAAAAGACTTCCTCAGTGATGAAGGTGCAGCTGCAGAAATGGCAGCTTTTTGTTTTCACTCAACTGTCACACAGGAATTCTGCAAAATTTCTTAGAAGGCATGCCTAGGTTGTCCACCTGTGAGCAGTGTTACACAGCTCTGTACGTAAGGATCATCTGCTGGTGAGGGGCCTGGAGCA
>WBNM01038988.1:0-13987 GCA_013399055.1 Ramphastos sulfuratus | reverse complement strand
ACTGGATGAGCTTTGGAGGTCCCTTCCAGCCCCTGACATTCTATGACTCTATGATTCTATAAAAACACTCCCTCCCAGCTTGGTGGCATCTGCATACCTCCTAAGGGAGCACTCAATCCCCTCATCCAGATCACTGACAAAAATACAACTATATAATACTACACATAAGTCTAGTTGCAGTAACACATCAAACTCTTTGAGTGCATTTGCTCTGCTGTGTCTTTGTGTGGCCATAACAGATGGGACAGGCCCTAAATAATTATAGGCAAGCAATAGGAAACCAAGTTATTGCTTCCTTCAAGCTTCCTAGGCTATCTTCTTTGCTTCATGTCATTCTTGTAAAGATTTAGTCAATCTTCTATCAACATTTCACAGCTTTACTAAATGCCATAACAGCCACAACTTGCCAGTCTGCCACATCTGAATCACAATCCATAAGATTTACAGGCTCACAGGATGTTAGGGATTGGAAGGGACCTCTGGAGCTCTTTGAGTCCAACTCCCATGCCACAGCAGGAGCAGAGAATCCAGCACAGGTCACACAGGAACACATCCAGACAGGGCTGGAAAGGCTCCAGAGAAGGAGACTCCACAGCCTCTCTGGGCAGCCTGTGCCAGGCCTCTCTCACCCTTACACTCAACAAGTTCTTCCTCATCTTGAGGTGGAACTTCCTGTGCTGCAGTTTCCATCCCTTGCCCCTTGCCCTATGGCAGGGCACAAGTGAGCAGAGGCTGTCCCTGTGCCTTCCTTCCTGACCCCCAGGCCTCAGCTATTGATAGACATTGCTCAGATCCCCTCTCAGCCTTCTCTCCAAACAGCCCCAGGGCTCTCAGCCTCTCCTATCAGGCAGTGCTCTGGTTCTTTAGTCTCTTAGAGGATGACAAGGGGCTCTTCTGTCATGTTGTTCTCATGTTAGCTGGCTTTTAAAGGACCCAAAAGACATAAAGTCTCTACTGGAGTCACTCTGACTTTGCCTTAGTTTGGATCCTTTTACCATCAGTACTATAAAATAAATCAGTACCAGGAAACAAGAGGATTTGGGTAGCTCTGAGGAGGTGAAGGGAAAATGGATGACTTGCTTGGAAGAATCCCAAAGAAATGCAGATGAAGATGTTTTTTCACTTCACTATTGGAAAGAACCACAAAAGGCTGGGAAGTCAGTAGACTGGGATTCCTCCAGTGACTGTATACACTCCTCTCTTTGTGCAAGGACAGTAATTCAATCTATTCACAGGGACTTCTGCTGTGGCCTCTGCAATGAACTCAGAGTGGCTCTGTGCAAACCCTGTTGCACAATTCATAGCTGGCCAGATGACACAAAGTTTGGCTTCCCATTTGAGCCAGATGACAGCCATTGCATGTAAATCCAAGGTAGTTTCATTTTCTGCCATCCAAACCCAAACCAGCTGAGGTGTAAGTGACTTTGAATCACTAAATACTCAGCTGATTTTTTTCCCTTTACCAAATTTTCATTCTTCTCTTACTGGTGGAGTTTTCTCTCCTTTCAGCTGCTTAGCATATATATGGCACAGCACTGTGGTGCTGGAGTTTTCCATGAACACTACTGTATGATGGGGCTGCAGCCAGGTTAAAATGGGATGAATGCACATATGAATCATAGACTGGTTTAGGTTGGAAGGGACCTCAAAGATAATCCAGTTCCAACCCCTCCACCATAGGCAGGGACACCTCCCACTAGAACAGGTCGCTCAAGGCCTCATCCAACCTGGCCTTGAACACTTCCAGGGAGGTTGTGGAGCACAGAATCACTTCTGGTCTCACTGTAGTATAGCTCATAGGTTCCAAATTAGCAGGTATGTTGCTCCTTCTTACCTCCTGATGTGTGATGCTTTGGATATCCTGACAGGAAGAAGTCCATGTGGTTATTGTGGGCTCCCCAGTTCAAGAGGGACAGGGATCTGCTGAAGAGAGTCCAGTGGAGGCTACGAGGATGCTGAGGGGAGTGGAGCACTGCCTGGTGAGGAGAGGCTGAGGGACCTGGGGCTGCTTAGTCTGGAGAAGAGAAGACTGAGAGGGGATTTAATCAATGTTTATAACTATCTGAGGGCTGGGGGTCAGGATGGAGGGGACAGGCTCTGCTCACTTGCTGCCTGGGATAGGACAAGGAGCAATGGATGGAAGCTGCAGCACAGGAGGTTCCGGCTCAACACAAGGGGGAACTTCTTGCCTGGAAGGGTCCCAGCGCACTGACACAGGCTGCCCAGCGAGGTTGTGGACTCTCCTTCTCTGGAGCCTTTCAAGGCCGGTCTGGATGTGTTCCTGTGTGCCCTGGATCAAAGATCAAAGATCATTCTGTGATTCTGTGCTCCATAACCTCCCTGGGCAACCTGTGCCAGTGTCTCATCACCCTCACTGCAAAGAACTTCCTCCTAACATCCAGTTTCAATCTCCCCTCTGCCATTTGATCTCCCTTACTCCTCCCCCTGTCATTACAAGATCTTGTCAATAGTCCCTCCCCAGCCCTCCTGTAGCCCCCTTCAGATCCTGGAAGGCCACGCCAAGGTCTCCTGGAAGCCTTCTCTTCTCCAGGCTGCAGAGCCCCAACTCCCTCAGCCTGTCCTCATAGCAGAGCTGCTGCAGCCCTCTGAGCATCTCCGTGGCCTCCTCTGGACTGGCTCCAACACATGGAGGCAAGGCCTCTTCCCTGTGCTTGTTCTAACAGCTTTGGGCAGTAGAAAAGTTTGAAATATTATGGATGGTGAAAGTGTAGGACTGCAGAATCTGTCTCTTGTACTATTTTTTTTTCTTCAGACATGTTATGGGAAATAAGCAGTGATAGTCACAGAATCACAGAATGTCAGGGGCTGGAAGTGACCTCAAAAGATCATCTAAGTCCAACCCCCCTGTCAGAGCAGGATCACCTACATCCAGGCAGGTTTTATGTATCTCCAGAGAGGGAGACTCCACAACCCTCTTGGGCAGCCTGTTCCAAAGCAGCAGATAGAAAAAAAATCTTATAATGAGGATTAGCAGCACAGACATTGCCTTGTTAGCCAAGCTAAGGATGGGAAGAAAGACACCAGCAAGATAAAGAATTCTTGGCAGCTGGCATAAGTTATAGGTGGAATGAAAGAATTGATCCCAGAGGTATTCCAGATCAGCTCTTCTTCTTTAGCAGTAACTGCAGAGGCCATAACACCAATCCAGCAGAGAGCATTACCAACAATGTGCATAGCTCAGCCTACTAAGCTAAGATAGCTCACACAATCCTATTGCTTCATGTGCCAAGCTACTCAGTCATTAACTGCTCCTGTGTTTGATCATTTATTTAACTTCTACATTTGGTAGTACTTTCATTCACACCTAAGCCCAGAGAAGGCTATTAATGAAATGGAAGGTGATTTGATGTAATATTTTCAGCCACATTTCCTAGAAAATGTGTAAAATTGTGTATGAATCCAGTCAAGTCCTTGCTTTCCATGAAGAAAAACATTTCTCTCCATGAAAAACACAAAATTTTGCCTAGAAGTATAAAATTAAAATATTTTTTTGTCTGCTTGGTAGCATCACAGGACAACTGAGTTTGAAAGGGACCTATGAAGGTATCTGGCCTAACCTCCTGCTCCAAATAAGCTCACACCAAGTTGCTCAGGGCTTTTGAAAGGGACCTATGAAAGGGACCTATGAAGGTATCTAGCCTAACCTCCTGCTCCAAATGAGCTCACACCAAGTTGCTCAGGACTTTTTTTTTCAGCTGAGTCTCAAAACCCTTCAATAATAGAGACTACATAACCAACCTGGGCAACCCAATAACCCAATACAATAGAAAAGTTTCAACATAAGGCAATAAATAAATGCAATAAATGCAAACACACAGGTTACACTGTTTTCAGGGTGTACATCCTCTTACTGCATCCTCCTATTGCATCCAGGTTTGGAGCTCTCAACACAGGAAGGACATGGACCTGATGGAGCAGGTCCAGAGGAGGCCATTGAAATGCTCAGGGGTTTGGACTGGACAGGCTGAGGGAGCTGGGGGTGTGTAGCCTGGGGAATAGAAGGCTCCAGAGAGACCTAATAGTGACCTTCCAGTAGCTGAAGTGGGCTACAAGAAGGCTGGAGAGAGACTGTGCACAAAGGCCTGCAGGGACAGGACGAGGGCAATGGCTTCAAACTAGAGCAGAGCAGATTCAGATTGGATGTTAGGAACAAGTTCTGCACCATAAGGGTAGTAGAACACTGGAACAGGTTGTCCAGGGAGGTGGTTGTGGCCCCATCCCTGGCTGGAATACTGAAGGTGAGGCTGGAAAGGGCTGTGGGCAACCTGCTCTAGTTGAGGACATCCCTGCTGAGTGCAGAGGGGGTTGGACTGGGTGACCTCTGGAGCTCCCTTCCAACTCAGCCCGTTGTATGATTGTATAATTCTATCATTTCCTCAAAAATCAAACCATTTAAAAGGACTGAGAAATATGCCCCTCTCAGGTGCTCTGTTTCCATTTTTCACCCACTTAATCTTTCATTAGTTGAACTCTACACAAATTACAGAATGTGAAGCTTTTCTTATTCAGGATCCAAAATACACATGTTCAAAACCCAGTGGGTTTCAAATCCAAGATTTTTTCTCTCATTGCTTGGATGTGAACTCACCTGAAACCCCTGGGGCTACACACACTGCTTCCAGCTGCAGCTCTATATGGCCTGGGTGTCTGTGTCAGGATCACTGCCCTTCCTGTGGCCAGCTGTAAATAAATAGAAATACTCAGCTGAAGTTTCAGTGCTCTCACCAGCAAAACTCAGCCAGACCCAGTTGGTCAGCCCTGGTTATTCTGCTGTTACCAAAAAGATCACTTTAATTTCAACTTCTTCTGCTATAGCAGACTTATTCACCTACAGCAGTTTTAGGCAGCACTTCTATTTTTTTCTGTGCCTTTGATGATTTTTTTTTTTTTACTTTCATCTTCTCCTCAATGATGATAGAAAAGAACCTGATTCAGGCCACGAATCTTCCTCTGGGTTGCAGAGGAATTTATAGGAAAAGCCTTCCTAGCTGGCTATTTTTATTTTCTGGCATGACTAGATGTCTGGAAAAATGCCCTGAAAAATTGAGTCCAGGCACACTGACTTAAAAAATTGTTATATGTTAACCAGAAATTTCCTCTTTCCCCACCTACTTTTAAAATGTTTAACAGTGGAATATATTGAAACATGCAGAAAACTGTAAAGCAGCCAAGTGGACTTGCATAAAACTCACTAAAATGACCCAGTTCTACAGTGGAATGAACCAGAGGAAGTATCAGGTAGGGAAGAGGATATCCAAAGAAAGAGACTGCAAACCACTGGTTAAAATGGAAGTGCAGCATTCCCTCCAATTCCCATCTATTTATTCCTTCTCCAACAGCCAACAACGTTTTCTACATAAAGAACTTTTTCTCTCTTTGCTTTTAGAAAAGTTCCTGTCAAATTGATTTTATTTTCCATTCTCTCCAGAAAAAAAGAAACCACACAAAACAAACCAAAAAGCCATTCTGTACCTTGGGCTAGCATGGGATGTTTGCAGGCTGATCCCTTTAAGGCTGCCTTTGTCTTTTTAAGCTGCATGCGAATGCGCTCATTTCATACTGGCTAACAAGCACCTCCTGGGAGCAGTGACAACTGCTGACACACACACAAGACAAAGCTCCAGTGGAGCACCTCAAAGACGAGGGCAAAGTTGGGTAGTGGGATCAGAGTCTGAATGTGCTGGCATCTGTCACAAGCACAGGGAGCTGAAATGATATTTCTGAGAACTCCCATTCCCCTTTATAACTACGTATTCCAAGAGCACCCCCAACACAGCAGCTGCCATGAACAAGGCCTGCAGGCTATAAGCAACAGATGAGCTACCCTTTCTGCCTTTTGGGGCATATTTTCTTTGGCCTGGATCTGCAAGCAAGGACAACCATGCTGGTGCAAGGTGTGAGGGGCAACGGCAGGTGCGGAAGGTGGAGGGCATCTGGGAGGCAGCCGAGAGAAAAGGAGTGAAATGGTCACTGCTGAAAGAGCAACCACTGCCAGCTTCTCCCATCCACCCCCCAAGAGAAAAGGAGTGAAATGGTCACTGCTGAAAGAGCAACCACTGCCAGCTTCTCCCATCCACCCCCCAAGAGAAAAGGAGTGAAATGGTCACTGCTGAAAGAGCAACCACTGCCAGCTTCTCCCATCCACCCCCCAAGAGAAAAGGAGTGAAATGTTCATTGCTGAAAGAGCAACCAGAGGAATTAGTACACCCTCAGCAAGTTTGCAGATGGCACCAAGCTGTGTGGCACAGTGGACTTGTTAGAGGGCAGGGATCCATCCAGAGGGACCTGGACAGGCTGCAGAGGTGTGCCCAGGCCAACCTCATGACATTCAACAAGGCCAAGTGTAAGGTCCTGCACCTGGGTAGGCACAATCCCAAGCACAACTCCAGGCTGGGTGGGGAATGGCTGAGAGCAGCCCTGAGGAAAAGGCCCTGGGGGTGTGGGGTGATGAAAAGCTCAAGATGAGGCTGCAGTGTGAGTGCAGCCCAGACAGCAACTGTGTGCTGGGCTGCAGCAAGAGCAGTGTGGGCAGCAGGGCAAGGGAGGGGATTCTGCCCCTTTGCTCTGCTCTCCTCAGACCCCACCTGCAGTCCTGTGTGCAGTTCTGGAGCCCCCAGCACAGGAAGGACATGGAAGTGTTGGAGCCAGTCCAGAGGAGGCCACCAAGATGCTGAGAGGGCTGCAGCAGCTCTGCTGTGAGGACAGGCTGAGAGAGTTGGGGCTCTGCAGCCTGGAGAAGAGAAGGCTTCCAGGAGACCTTAGAGTAGCCTTCCAGTATCTGAAGGGGGCTACAGGAAGGCTGGGGAGGGACTATTGACAAGGTCTTGCAATGCCAGGACAAGGGGCAATGGGTTTGAACTGGCAGAGGGGAGATTGAAACTGGATGTTAGGAGGAAGTTGTTTGCAGTGAGGGTGGTGAGACACTGGCACAGGTTGCCCAGGGAGGTTGTGGCTGCTCCCTCCCTGGAGGTGTTCAAGGCCAGGTTGGAGGAGGCCTTGAGTGACCTGTGCTAGTGGGAGGTGTCCCTGCCTATGGCAGGGGGTTGGAACTGGATGATCCCTGAGGTCCCTTCCAACCTTACCATTCTGTGATTCTATGACTTTGGTGTCAGTTGTTCCAAGGCATTCCCTAGCCATAAGGCTGTCTCAGTTCTGAAGAGGAGTTTGGAAAACCTAAACAGCAACTGCAAAGTGAGCCCCCAGCTTGGTGTCATCTGCAAACTTGCTGATGACTGTCTCAATGCCCTCATCCAGATGGGCAGGGCTGATCCTACCTTGAGTGGGCAGGGATTAAGAATCACAGCTACAGCACCCAGTTGCTTTGCAGATAGCCACATCCCTCCTTATTGCAAAGATCTTCACAGAATGGGACAGCAATGTGCCCTGGTGGCCAAGAAGGGCAATGGGATCCTGGGGGGCACTAAGAGGAGTGTGGCCAGCAGATTGAGGGAGGTTCTCCTCCCCCTCTACTCTGCCCTGGTGAGACCTCATCTGGAATATTTTGGTCAGTTTTGAGCTCCCCAGTTCAGGAGGGACAAGGATCTACTTGAGAGTCCAATGGAGGGCTGTGAGGGTGATGAAGGAACTGGAGCACTGCCCTGTGAGGAGAGGCTGAGGGACCTGGGGCTGTTTGGTCTGGTGAAGAGAAGACTTAGAAGTGATCTAATCAATGTTTATAAATATCTGAGGGCTGGGGGTCAAGAGGGAGGGGACAAACTCTTCTCAGTTGTGCCCTGTGATAAGACAAGGGCCAATGGGTATAAACTACAGCACAGGAAGTTCCACCTCACCATGAGGAAGAACTTCTTGACTGTAAGGGTCACAGATCCTGGCCCAGGCTGCCCAGAGAGGTTTTGGAGCCTCCTTCTCTGGAGCTTTTCAAGACCCATCTGAATGTGCTCCTGTGCAACCTGCACTAGATTCTCTGGTCGTGCTCTGGCAGGGGGGTTGGACTGGAAGGTCTCCAGAGGTCCCTTCCAACCCCTAATATCCTGTGAGCCTGTGAATGGTAGGGGTTGGAAGGGACCTCTGAAAACAGTCTAGTCCAACCCCCTTGCCAAAGCAGGCTCACCTAGAGCAGGTGCCACAGGAACATGTCCAGGCAGGTTTTGAAAGTCTCCAGAGAAGGAAACTCCACACCCTCTCTGGGCAGCTTGTTCCAATGCTCCATCACCCTCAGAGTAAAGTTTTATCTCTTTTGAGGTGGAACTTCCTGTGTTCCAGTTTACATCCATTGCCACTCATCCTATCAGTGAGCACTGGCCTGAAAAGAGAGCACTCTCTGAAAAGAGACTGGCTCCATCTCCTTGGCAGTGACCTTTAAGGTATCTGTAAACACTGAGCAGATTCCCTCTCAGTCTTCCTCAGACTAAACAGCCACAGGTCTCTCAGCCTTTCCTCATAAGACAGATCTTCTGTTCTCTTATACTTGCAGCCCTCTGTTGCACTGTCTCCAGCAGTGCCCTGTCTGTCTTGAACTGCAGAGCCTAAGCTGTGAAGCTATCCCAGCCAACTCTGGGCTGTTTTGTTGGAGGTCTTTGCCGCTGAACCAAATTCCTCTGTAAATCTTTGGTTTCCCCTTGTGCTCTGCTGCACTGGGCACACCCCAGACTCCCTTGTAAAACCACAGGTGATGTGTTTCTTGCACACACTGTAATTCTCACATGGGGTTTTAAAAGTTAAAGCCAACTCTTCCACATGAAGGCAGTCTACTGGCTGCAGCTCTCAACAGGTAAATGGCTGCTTGGCACTGTCGGCGCACAGCCTCTGTTGACATTTTATTGCACTGATTTTGGCTCCTCCATGGAAGGAGAGAAACTGCTCCAGCCGTGGGCAGACTGATTAACAAAGCCAAGGGTGTGCTACAGGAGGCAAATCCCATCCTGGGCTGCATCGAAAGCAGCGCTGCCAGCAGATGGGGTGAGGAGATTCTGCCACTTTGCTCTGCTCTGGTGAGACCTCCCCTGGAGTGTTGCGTCCACCTCTGGAGCCCTCAACACAGGAAGGACATGGACCTGATGGAGTGGGTCCAGAGGAGGCCATGAAAATGCTCAGGGGGTTGGAGCAGCTCTGCTATGAGGACAGGCTGAGGGAGCTGGGGGTGTGCAGCCTGGAGAAGAGAAGGCTCCAGGGAGACCTAACAGTGACCTACCAGTACCTGCAAGAAGGCTACAAGAAGGCTGGGGAGAGGCTGTTTGCAAATGCCTGCAGGGACAGGATGAGGGCAGTGGCTACAAACTAGAGCAGAGCAGATTTAGATTGGTTGTTAGGAACAAGTTCTTTGCCATGAGAGTAATGGAACACTGGAACAGGTTTCCCAGGAGGTGGTTGTGGCCCCATGCCTGGAGATATTGAAGGTGAGGCTGGACAGGGCTGTGGGTAGCCTCATCTAGTTGAGGATGTCCCTGCTGAGTGCAGAGGGGGTTGGACCTGATGAGCTTTGGAGGTCCCTTCCAACCCAGTCCATTCTGTGATTCTGTGAACCCCACTTCAACACAAGCAGGGAAACTCTGACAAAAATATGAGGTGTTTTAAAATGTTCCCAGAAAAACAGCAGCTGCTTCCTCATAAGAAGTTTCAGCAGTTACCATTTGCAGCCATCTAGGCCAAGCCCAGTGACAACTGCTACTGAGTCCTGTGGAATCTCACACTGCTGGGGCATGAATCTCCTGTTGGGCTTCTGTATCTGCATGACTCCAACCTGAGCAGCTTCAGGTGGCCTCTTTTCTCCTGTGACTATTTACTTTTCTAGTTCCACATAGCTCTTCTCCCTTCACTTGTGTCTGCCCATTTCTGATCAGTTTTTTTGTCTCTACTTCTTAGACCTCCATACAAGGAGAACAGAGGTGTCAATGCTATTGACTTGAGGATAGCTTTGTTACACCACAGGGTGCAAAGCATGTAGATATGGACCTGGGAAGCAGCAGAAGAGCACAGTCCCAATGGCTGCAGCTGCTTTTACCTATGCAAACACATATAACACAGCAAATGTCACTGGTCCAGGATTAAGACAAGCCACTGCTGGCTCTTAGGTAGCCACAACTTTCAGAGGAAGATTCACACTGGAACTAGACTCACCTAAGTAATTGCAGTAACTCAAGATCACTTAAACTTGTCACCATCCACAAGTTTTTGAGACCACTTCTATTTAACATCTCTATTGTTAACCTGNTAGTGTGAAACAGAGGAGGCTGAGAGCAGACCTCATGGCTGTCTACAGCTACCTGAAAGGACCTTGTGAAGAGGTTGATGCTGGTCTCTTCTCACAGGTAATTAGTGATGGAAGAAGAGGGAATGGCCTCAAGCTGCAACTGGGTGTGTTTAGACTGGACATTAGGAAACATTAGTGGTCAGGCATTGGAATGAGCTGCCCAGGGAGGTGGTGGAGGCACCAACCCTGGCTGTGTTTAGAAGTCGTTTGTATGTGGTGCTTGGGGATATGGTTTAAGGGTGAACTTTGCAGAGTAGGGTTAATGGTTGGACTTGATGATCCTGAGGGGCTTTTCCAACCTGAATATTTCTGTGATTCTGTGAACTTCAGCCATGTGTAGTAAAAATGATGCTGTGAATGGTTTTGGTGACCCTCACCCCCTACACAAAGTGAGGAATGTAAGTAGCTTAGAAAATGTGCAGGCTGCCTGGGTCTGCAAGGAGGAGAAGCAGCCTGCTCAGCTTCAAAACAATGACCATTTCATTTTAAAGGCTAGGAATATACACACTGATAAACTTGCCTTTAAAATAATGTTTGTAAGAGGTTTGTGACAGACTACTTGAAATCCAAGTCCAATAGAGCAGTTATCTTCAAGAGGACTTCTTACATGTCTAAGAGAACGTACCTGGAGCAAGGCTTTGCTGGGTTCCAGGCACTGAATATTGTGTTGACGACAAGACTTGTGCTCCCTGCAGCCTCTGGGTCCATATTCCAGCTGAAAAGGCTGTGTGGAGTGCTGTAGCAGAGCTCTTCTGTCCAGAGCTAATGACCAACAATGACAGAAGGGCTGCAGCTTGCATCTTCAACAAGTTCATGAGCCACAGCAGAAGGTTTTCTTTGCGTGGTATTGTCCACCCAGCAACCATCTCAAAAGAAAGGTAATTGAAACCAGAATGATTGGAATTGATACAAAAGAAACATCTATTAATTTAATAATTTAATTATTATTTATTAATAAATAAATTAATATCTCTGGCTAACTTATATGAGAAAAGGGAAGCAAAGAATTTCATCTAAAAAGGGGGGGGAGGGGGAAATTAGGGAGCAAAAGGAAAATATTTAGCTTACCTCACCTGAAATCAATCTCCTCTTTGATCCTATCTTGCTTGAACTGCCATGTAGCACTTCTCCTCCAGTATCAGCAGTTCCTTCTCTGGCCAACTGTTAAGACTCCAGTAACATATCAGAACAACTTGTGTTACATGAACCAAAAAAATCCTGAGATTTTCTGTTTGTAAGAAGGGCTCTGTGATTAGGCTCCACTTCAGCTACACAGGTTCTGCTCTAGCTGATTGTCTTCATGCCTAACCTATCAACTCTTGAACTTAAATATGATTGTTTCATAGAGTCATAGAACAGTTTGTGTTGAAAGGGACCTTTCACCTAGTCCAATTTCCCTGCAATGAGCAGGGACACTCAGGTTGCCTTCAGAGCTCTGTCTGACTTTGAATGTTTGCAGGGATGGGGCATCTGTCACCTCTCCAGGCAACCCATTCCAGTCTTTCATCACTATCATTGTAAAAAAAAAAAGTCCTCCTTACATGTAGTCTGAATCTACCCTGAATCCATCCCTGGGCCAGGGCACCAGGTGAGGCATTTCACTCCCCCAGCATCCTCATCAACCAGCCACCACTCAGTCAAATTGCAGCTGGTACCTAGCAGCCCACAGCCATTTCCAACAGCAGCTGGGGCAGGTAAGTAGCAGCATGGGCACAGCACAAGCCACTCTTGGCAGATGGACTGCAGTTCTTCTGGCCCCACCACCCCTGCCCACCCAGCTGCAAGTGCTGCTGAAGCTACTAGCAGGTAGGAGGGTGTGATGGTTTGGGAGTTTTACTTTGTAAAATCCCCCAGACTAGACTCAGGCAGCTGGAAGTTAAGGACTGAAGCTCTATTTACAGCTCAGCACAATGTACAAGCAGAGATATACACAATATACAGGAATAGTTACAGAAATATACAAGGTAAAGGTAATACAGAAACACAACACCCAGAGATCAGAGACCCCAGGAGGGGCTCCCAACCACCCTTCCACCTTCTCCCCACCCCTATACCTTTGTTTTGTATTCTTTTCTTAAACATCTCAGCAAGCCTATGAGTGAAGTAGACATCACCATTGTTTCCCTTTCACAGCCTATAGTATAATTTTCTCTATGAGAATATTCCAATTAGCCTCAAACCAGCACAGAGGGAAAGGACTGGGGAGCTCTCCCAGATGGACAGAACTCCAGCCAAGGCAGCACTAACAAAGATGGCAAAGCAGGGCATCAGAGACCCGATTGGCTCTGTGGATCCTCACTCATCCCTGGCTGACACGGAGAAGGATATGAAATCTATGCACTGTGGCAGTACTGGTTAAGATACATAATGCACAGGCTAGTGGTGGCTTTGTTTAACTGGGAGCCACAGCAAAGAGCTTCCAGAAACCTTCCAGCTCCCAGAGCAGGTGGAAGGCCCCCTCAGAGAGGCACAGGTTAGCTCAGACACTCAGTGCTCCCTTGCACAGCATTTTAAACGGCGTGTGGAGAGCAGCAGCTTCAGGTTTGCATGCAGCAGCAGGTAAAAAGCTTAACTTTAATGACTAGATGAGATTTTCCAGGCCATTTCATCCCCTGTGGGGTTATGGTACCACACAAGAGCAGGTTGAGGTGTATTTCCCACTCACAGACCCATGAAGATGCTCTGCAAAATCTCCACGAGGGCTTTAGCGGAGGTGGCCATGCCAGGAGCTGGGAGAGGTTCAGAGAAGCAACGCCCTGGGGGAATTTGAGAGAGGACTGCTGCTTGCAGACAGCACAGGATGGGACAACATAATTTGAAGCAGCATCTGGCACTGGTAATGTTAAACAACACTCACTTCAGCCTCTGGGCAGCCTGGGATCAGCTGATGACCAAAGAGGATTTATTTGTGCTCTCAAGTACATGGTGGAGATGAAAAAGGTACTTGGCCTCACAGGAGAAAGCTGGCGTGAGAAAAACGTGCACAATTAGGTGATGAATGCAAATGCAGAACAAGTGAGAGAAGAAAGCCTCCTCCTGCAAGCTGCAAGGCCTGTGCCCTGCTTTGGAGCATCCTCAACTGGTGCCTGCTGTTTTACCTTGCCCTCCCCAGATCATCCTCCCTTGTCAGCATCAAGCAGTCACGAAGCTCTGACAAGAGACAACTGCCAAACTGATGTGAGTGGCACAAGCTTTCATGCTTTGTCTAAACTCTTTCCTACAGTCACTTACCCTTGCCAACATTATCCACCTCCTGGCCTTTGCTGCAGCTCATTTTTCCTGTTCTGCCTCTACAGGGACTGGAAGTACAACTACAAGCTGCTGCCAAGCACACCTTTTCTGCCTTCCAAGAGTAAGGCAGGAGCCTACTGTACATCAGAGGAAGAAACAAAGGACAAACAGCAAACCTGGTTACTGCTTGAAGAAACTAATTTCCAGTTTCCATCCTGCTTGACTCTCACAGAACCACAGAAAACAGCCAGTTGGAAGAGACCTCCAAGCTCATCCAGTCCAACCTTCCACCCAGCACTCAAGGGTCAACACCAAGCCATGTCCCTAAGCACAGCTCCACAGGCTGCTGAAACACCTCCAGGGATGGGGACTCCAGCACTGCCCTGGGCAGAACATTCCAATGGCTGAGATCCCTCTCTGGCAAGAAATATTTCCTAGCATCCAGCCTGAACCTCTTTGGTGCAGCTTGGAATCATTTCCTCTGCTCCTGTTGTTTACCAGAAAAGAGCAGAGGCTGCCCCCTCC
>WBNM01038987.1:46047-56205 GCA_013399055.1 Ramphastos sulfuratus | reverse complement strand
GAATGTTTCTGTGATTTCTGCTAATTACAAAAGCACTTTGTACCAGGCAGAGACTGGAATACTGCTTCTCTGTGTTGTCCTGTTATTTGCATAAACTATTCATTGCTTACCTTTCTGTGAACATGGGTTTAGGATTCAGTGGAGTCAGAGCAGAGTCCTACTTTAATCTGGTGTTTTTATTGTACACCCTGTAAACTGGGATAGAAAACAAGGGTATATTCCTTTTTCAAATGCATGGCAATGCACACACAGTATGACAGTTTCAAATTACTCCTTTTAAACTCATGACACTCATTAATATTTTAGTGTATGCATCCTATGACATTACTGTGGAATATGTTTTATTGAGTGTGGTATCTCCCATCCAACTTTTTTAAATGGATTGGTTGCATTTTATTTTGTTTACAATTTATTGAGCTTTTAAATGCTCAGCTTAAGTTATCTGAATACTCAATTCTATTTCAAAAAGTTGGCTACTGGTAAAGTTATTTCCTATTATCACAGAGTGGTCTGGATTGGAAGGGACCTTCAAAGGTCAGCCAATTCAACCCCCTCTGCAGTCAGCAAGGGCATCCTCATCTAGATCAAGTAGCCTAGGGCCTGGTCGAGCCTCACCTTGAATTCTCTAGCAATTTCTGTTAACTGTGAAGTAATTCTCAGAGTGTTAAGGAAAGCACAGATGTGTGATCTTCAGCTAGTATACACAGGTGTGCCTTCGTTAGCTTTGAAGTTTGGAGTTGGTTTATGGTAACTACAGATGTGCTCTGATGGCACACAAAGTACTTTGCACTAAACTGCTGCCTCTTTAGAAGTGTAGGAAATATGACAAAGGAAAAGTGTAGGAAATATGACAAGGTGTAGGAAATATGACAAAGGAAAAGTGTAGGAAATATGACAAGGTGTAGGAAATATGACAAAGAAGGAAAAAAGTTGTACTTCATGTAGCTATGGAAAAGATGCTACATGAACCCCACAACAGTGCTGGTGCTCTGCAGGGAATCAAGTAAAGCCATCCAAAAATACTCAAATATTTGAAACTGGCTGTGTAAATATAGCACTCCCTGTGTGCACTATGAGGAAAAAAGTTAGCACACACTCTTTTCCTGACAGACATCTGTGCTTCACCCAGTACACCTGATGCCACCTGCTGAACTACCTACTGTATTTCCTGTATAGCTTGGAGGGATGGGGGTGGGACTTGAGCTCTTCAACTTGAGGGTTCTTTCCCAGATGTGTAGCAGANTTTTGTCAGTGTGAATGCAGTTCTGAATGACTCGTTTGGTCATGGTTTTAAATGAGATACTGTGAGAGAAAACGGGATGTGAAAGGGAAAAGCTAAATTAAAAGATCAAAAATGGCAGAAATCTTTACTCTTTGCAGTCTGCAAACACCTTTGTCGAACTTGTATGCTACTGAAAATCTCTTCTGGTATAGTTCTTAGGTCGCAAGATAATTACTGAGAAACCTTGGGGGGGGGGGAAACGAAGGTTTTCTTCACTTATCTCTTGTAAAAGAAAAGATGCTTTTCTCTTATGCAAGCTGAAAGATCATTGTGTTAAACGTGGTGCATTTGCCAGAAGAATGCAGCAATGGCCAAATGTTGGTGGGCAGCATGTCTAGGGCAATGCACTGTATCCTTTTTCAACGTGGCAGAATGCCAGGCACCCTTCATTAAACCATTTTATTCTTTGACATTTCCCTCTACTGGGAACCTCCAAATCGGGCAACAATTTGATCTGCCCTCTTTCTTGTGTATATCTACTGAAGCCTTTTGCTGTGTTTCTCAAACCACATTTCTGGAGGGGTTGGGGGCCATTGTTTGTATTTCAGAAAACAAAGAGTACTTCTCTCTGGCAAACTAATGGCTTTGGAGAGAATAGTCAAAATTCTTCTCTGGTCTGAGCATTATGTCATTCAAATACATAGTTAGACCACTGAAGCTATGGCAGGGGGTTGGAACTAGATGATCCCTGAGGTCACTTCCAACCTTACCATTCTATGATTCTATGATTCTGTTCGTGAGATCCAGGATCAGGTCACTCTGAGAACTCCTTCTGTTGCATGCTCCAGAGCCCAGGTTTGGTAGTACTCTACATCCTGTGACATAGTCCTGTATGTCACAGCACCTGTTAGTGTTTTGATCTGACCCTCCAGGCTCCCTACTGCTATTTCTTTGTACCTGTCTCCAGACACTGTCACTCCCCCTCCAGTTGCACTGCCTTTCTGCATGCCACCTCTGCCCATATTCACAGCTCCAGCAGCTCACAGCATTTCCTGTCCTTTAGTTTTCATTTTGCCCCACCTAGACCACGCTGTCATCTTTTATGTATTTTTCACATACGTCACCCTTAGGAACCTGCCCATCAGATGCCCATTTCCCTTTGACTATGTGCTCCCAGCTCCACTGCCCTCCCCTTCTGCCCCAGCTGTGCCAGCCTCAGGTCTAACCACCTTGCCCAACCCTCAGCTGGGGCCTTGCTGGCCTAGAGGTGCTTGCTTTAGCGAGAGAAGGGCACAGCCTAGGCCAGTTTGTCACAGGCCAGTAGGTTGCCGTGCATTACTTCTGCCGCGGTAGCCACCCCAGGGCAGGCTTCTGCACTTTGTGCTAAGCACTTAGTAGCTAGTGAGTGTTGGTTTGACTCTTAATGGCATAGGCAGGAGCAAGTGCTCAGGTTCAGGCTGGCATGTACATTCAGTGTCTCAGACAGGCAGGTCTGCTGGGGGTGGCAGGCAGCTCATCGGCTGTCAGAACAAGCCTCAGAGGGGCAGTGCCTGCACTGGTGCCAGTCTGCTAGGTTAGTGCTCCTAACTCTTGCCATCGGTCTAGTGGCTAACCTTGACTGAACCCCTTAATCTGCATGTGCTTTGCTTTCCCTCCCTGTGAGATCTGTGTGCCAAACTGCTTGGAAAGCACTCTGAGATCTAGTAGTAAGAGTTAGGTCTCACTGCTTCATTAATTTGCTTTCCTGTCAGTCGTTACATCTAACCTCAGGGCTCACTTTCTTCTCTGTTACTTTGAAGTTAATTGCTTTGCTGATGTTTTGAATTCATGGGCTATAGCTTTGGATGTCAGTGCGCACCCAGGATCTAAATATAAATAGAAGCTTACTGACCTTACTTTTTAGAATAAACTTTCTTCAAGTATTTCTTGCCTGCCTAAGGACTTTTAATAAACTCTTTAGTTATTACAGTTGCTAATTTTTCACTATGAAACACAGCAAGAGGACACAGAAATATTGTGTCCTTGACTGTCTGCTTAAATTTTAAAGCATGCCTGCATTTGAGGCACTGGAACGGGTTGGCCAGGGAGGTTGTGGCTGCTCCCTCCCTGGAGGTGTTCAAGGCCAGGTTGGATGAGGCCTTGAGTGCCCTGTACTAGTGGGAGGTGTCCCTGCCTATGGCAGGGGGTTGGAACTAGATGATCCTTGAGGTCCCTTCCAACCTTACCATTCTATTTTGTTTTCTTCTGAACTCTGTCCTGCAAGGTGATGATCAGCCTTGTCCTGCAAGTTTCAAATGACCTGTTCACATATTTAAGTGTTAATGAGATAAATACATGCTTTGTTGGATTGCTTCTGCTGGACAAAGCCTATTAAAATTTAGGTCTTTTGCTACACTGAGATGAAATTCATTTCATACCGAAGATAATGACTGAAGTCACCAGGGGCAATATTTAAACACTTGCAAAATGATACATTTAACTTGTATCTATCCAACCTTTTGTAATATAGATGATAATGTCTCAGGGTATTTGGGGGGGGAGGGGGACTGTAATCATCTGCAATTACCAAAGGGCACGTGAAAGAATTTTCGTGGGGATTTTTTTCCTCCATAAGCTGATAGGAATCTAAACACCTACCTTATATGCCTAATTTTAGCCTAAAACTACTTTTCACATCTCATGGAAAAATAGAGGTCTGCAGCTCAACTGCTGACACATCCTTAACTGTAGCATTGCTACCAGGCCCTGCTATAATACAGTACATATTTCTTGGTGAAAGAACTGAAAGCTGCAATAATAAAGCTTAACTTTATGGTACCGAAATTCGCTGTGTTTGTACCTCCAGGGAGAAAAACAATTAGAGAAAGACAATCTACCTAAATAGGCTGGGAAACCGAATTGCTCTGTCTATGCTTCATTACCCTCCCTCTTTCTCATCTCACACTTTCCACAAATAGCATGATTATGTTTACCTGACATCTTCATGCTTCCCTGCTGAGCAGGCTGAGGCAGCCTTGCAGCTGAGATCAGCATTGCTTTCTGCAGGGAGCAACTTAGATTTTTCTTTGGTTTGTTTTAATTTTATTTAAAGGGTCTAATTCTGAAGTCATTTCAGCAAGGAGTTCGACAGTGTCCCTGACTTAAGGTAAGGAGCAGAATGCATTAAATGCCAATGGGTGTTTTTGAGAAGTGACAGGTACTAGGCTTGGCTAGCATTATGTTCACACATCCTTAGCTGCCTGAGAGAAATGCATGGTCTGAGACACTAAAGGTAAAGCTGGTAACCTTCAATAATGGGTAGAAAGCCTGACATATTTCTCTGGAAGGTACCTCAGAGTGCTGAAACAATAGCCCCTAAAAGTGGCACTGAAATAAAATGCCCTTTTGTGGATAAAACCTTTAATACAAAGGGGAAAAAAAAATGCTCTGAAATAAGGTATGCAGCAAAGTTACCAGCTGGCTTTTCAGTAACTCCCCTGGAGAACTAAATCATAAACCTGGAACAGCAAAAAGACTTGAGAAATATCCAAGCTGCCCTTCCAAGGAACAGGTGTTTTATTTTCTCTGACTTCTCCGGTAATGGAGAAGGATTCAGCACTTTCTTGTTCTGAGTTGCCAAGTTATAAATCTGAATAACTGAACTACAGATAATTGGACACAATTCCTCAAATTAGAAACCAATATTATATGTGAGAATTAATGACATTTCATTGTGCATTACTGCCTACATTAATAAACTGTGACTGTATGAGTCTTAGCTGCAACATCTTTTTCTTGTAGCCCCTGGGATCTTGCTCTAAATCTGGTTTTAATCTAATGCTGTATGAGCTGCAGAATAACTGAGCTCGAATTCATCTGAATGTTAGTTTGCAGCACTCAGCAGTACTCAGGCAAAACACTGTCATGAAATATTTAGATACCTGTTTATCTACATGTAAACCTAAAGTCTAGGTAATATAAGCTTAGTAGCCTAAGGCCCTAGCTACTATGTTTCCTAACACTTGGAAAGGTGTTGGGCTTGCACAAGGATTTGGCATTTCTGCTTTTGACTCTTACAAGAAATGTGACCTGAACCTGCTCTTTAGGTGTCAAAAGCTGCTGGTCTCACGGTCCTGAATAACTAGAATTTAAGCTTTGTACTATGTTATATGAGAGAGTTGGGGCTCTGCAGCCTGGAGAAGAGAAGGCTTCCAGGAGACATTATAGTAGCCTTCCGGTATCTGAAGGGGACTACAGGAAGGCTGGGGAGGGACTATTGACAAGGTCTTGTAATGACAAGACAAGGGGCAATGGGTTTGAACTGGCAGAGGGAAGATTTAGACTGGATGTTAGGAGGAAGTTGTTGGCAGTGAGGGTGGTGAGACACTGGCACAGGTTGCCCAGGGAGGTTGTGGCTGCTCCCTCCCTGGAGGTGTTCAAGGCCAGGTTGGAGTAGGCCTTGAGTGACCTGTGCTAGTGGGAGGTGTCCCTGCCTATGGCAGGGGGTTGGAACTGGATGATCCTTGAGGTCCCTTCCAACCTTACCATTCTATGATTCTATATACAATGCCACCAAATGGAGAGTGGGATTATGGCCTCAAGCTGAGACTGGGTGGGTTTAGATTGAACATTAGGAAAATGTTTTTCATGGAGAGAGTGGTCAGGGACCAGAATGGGCTGCCCAGGGAGGTGATGGAGTCACTAACACTGTATGTGTATAAGGGTGGTGGTTTGGATGTGGTGCTTAGGGATATGGTTTAAGGTGAATCTTGTAGAGTAGGGTTATAGGTTGGACTTGGTGATCCCGAGGGGCTTTTCCAGCCTGGATGTATCTGTGATTATTGGGCACCATGGCTTTTCTACCCTCTCATTTGTACTCTGCCTTGCTCGTTACAGTTAAAGGCACTTCACTAATACAACAACCAGGCAGTCGTTCTGAACTTTCCTTAAAACATGGACTATGTTAAATTGAAATCTGCAGGGGTTTTGGTTTGTTTCATTTTTATATGTGCAGCAGTGATGATGGATCTCAGCTTCACATTAGTGAAAAACCTAAGCCAGGCTGGTTCAGATCAGAATGATTAGCCTGCCTGAATGCAAGATTCCGTTTGTGACCACCTTGAACTCCTGCTCCACTTCTTCAAAGCTGCATCCTGCAAAGTTACANACACTGATGGCTCATGGCCATCCTTCCACCCACCAGGATTCCCAAGTTCTTCTCTCCTCCACTGCTCTCCAGCAGGTCAGTTCCCAACCTATACTGCTGCATGGGGTTGTTCTTTCCCGGGTGCATGACTCTACTCCTGCCCCTGCTGAACTTCATTAGATTTCTCCCTGCCTGACTCTCCAGCCTGTCTAAGTCTCTCTGAATGGCAGCACAGCCTTCTGGTGTGGCAGCCACTCCACACAGTTTGGTGTCATCAGCAAACTTGCTCACAGTGCACTCCATGCCCTCATCCAGGTCATTAATGAATACATTGAATACTACTTGCCCAACACCAGCCCTTGAGGAACTCCACCAGTTACAGGCCTCCAGCTAGACTCTGTCCCATTGACCACAACTCTCCAATCAATCTGGATTTGTTACCAGTCTTGCATTGATAATTTCAAGTGTCAGTTATTACTGGAAAAGTGCAGAAATAGGCAGGTAACTTGCAAAGTCATACCTCAAAGGACACTGGAATTGGTGTTCATGATTTGTTCTATAGAGACAGCAGAACCTTAGCAGCAGCCATGGTCTTCTTCAGACAATCAGCTGGAGGCCTGTCACTAGCGGTGTCCCCCAGGGATCAGTACTGGGCCCCATCCTCTTTAACATCTTCATTGATGATCTGGATGAGGGCATTGAGACAGTCATCAGGAAGTTTGCAGATGACACCAAGCTGGGGGCAGATGTTGGTGGGTTGGAGGGCAGAAGGGCTCTGCAGCAGGACCTCGAGCGCCTGGACAGATGGGCAGAGTCCAAGGGGATGGCTTTCAACAAATCCAAGTGCTGGGGGCTGCACTTTGGCCACAACAACCCCATGCAGAGCTACAGGCTGGGGTCGGAGTGGCTGGAGAGCAGCCAAACAGAAAGGGATCTGGGGGTGCTGATTGACACCCGCCTAAACATGAGCCAGCAGTGTGCCCAGGTGGCCAAGAAGGCCAATGGCATCCTGGCCTGCATCAGGAATAGTGTGGCCAGCAGGAGCAGGGAGGTCATTCTCCCCCTGTACTCTGCACTGGTTAGGCCACACCTTGAGTACTGTGTCCAGTTCTGGGCCCCTCAATTTAAGAAGGACATTGAGGTGCTTGAGCGTGTCCAGAGAAGGGCAACGAGGCTGGTGAGAGGCCTCGAGCACAAGCCCTATGAGGAGAGGCTGAGGGAGCTGGGATTGTTTAGCCTGGTGAAGAGGAGGCTCAGGGGAGACCTTCTTGCTGTCTACAACTACCTGAAGGGTGGTTGTGGCCAGCAGGAGGTTGCTTTCTTCTCTCAGGCAACCAGCACCAGAACAAGAGGACACAGTCTCAAGCTGTGCCAGGGGAAGTTTAGGCTGGAGGTGAGGAGAAAGTTCTTCACTGAGAGAGTCATTCCCCACTGGAATGGGCTGCCCAGGGAGGTGGTGGAGTCACCGTCCCTGGAGGTGTTCAAGGCACGTTTGGACGTGGCACTTGGTGCCATGGTCTAGTCTTGAGGTCTGTGGTAATGGGTTGGACTTGATGATCTTTGAGGTCTCTTCCAACCTTGGTGATACTGTGATACAAGAATAATGGCAGCATGGTTCTCACCCCTAAAACTCCTTAGCTAAGGAAAGACATCTCAGCAGACCTAGAAATACCAGCAAGATAGCTACGATTCATTTCATGTGCAATGACCAAAGCCAGGCTATTGACCCCCTGGGTGTGTTACAGCAAGGAAGTGAAGGGTAGCTGTGGCAATGCAATACACTAATGTCAGACAAATTCTTCCCATTCAGTAACAATCTCTGGAGGTCTGCATATTTCATGCTACACTCACCTAAGCTCAGACCCTTCAATCACCAATTGAAGTAAAGGATTTAACAGAAAAGGTTATTAATTCATTTTATATTTTCAGAGCATTTGTAGAAAGTTATGCAACTGCTATTCAATTCATTTCTATAAACAATACAAAACAAATAACAATACAAAACAATGCCAGGAACCAAACTGCCAGCTCTGATTTCCATGTCATGCTTCTCTATTATTAGTGCTGCTATAAATAATACTAGCTGGTGATGGTTTCAAGGTGTCTTCATGCCAGCTAGCCTTCTTACAGTCACTCTTTGGACTTTGGCCCTGCCTCCTGTCTGCATACTTTGCCCCCTTGTGCCAAGAGAGTACTGATAGGAGCCAGCACTGTCATCCATAGATCACCTTAGATCTTGGAAACAAACCACTTATGATTTTTTTAGTGTTTCCTTTCCTTTGTTTCCAGTGCAGTCCCAGTTTGCCAGTGCAGAGCATGACCTTACATTTTTTTGCTCTGTGGTGGAAGGTCTTTCCAATGTTATCACATTTCCATCACAGAATTTGACAACATTGAGTTTATTGACATTTCTTATTATCCAGTTAATGCTGAGAAATGCTCTGTAGTCGAGAACAGACTGCAGGCACCTTGTCCTGACTTGTAAGTGAGCTTTAACCAATGGAGATCCCTCAGCTAGGCACAGATGCGTTGGGGAGGGTCTAGAATAAAGTAGGAGAGCAAGAGCCACAAAGAGATACAACTTACTATATCCAAAATAACAATCTCTAGAGCTAGAAACCACACAGCTATCTCTGTGAGGTGCTTTGCTGAGTCAGTTAGTCCTGGCAGAAGGCAGCCCTGATGTAATTTTGCTGCTTTCACAAAGCAAGCTGATGCTTGTGTATAGGGAAGTGCTCCGCCAAGGGGCTACAGCAGGTCGTTCAGAGCTAGCTCAGAGATTTCTGTGTTGCAGCACATTTCACAGTGCTGGGCCTACCTGAAGAGTACTTCCCAAAGGTGTGCACTCTGTGCTAAACTTGGAGTTCATTAGGCACATGGAACATCTTTGGGGTTTCTGTTGCTGTCGTAAATGATTGAGAGGATAAGCAAACAAACAAACAAAAAAACTGAAAGAAACAAAAGAAACAACAATAAAACATCAAAACCCCAAAGAAGAACAAAAAAGAGAGAGCACACCATGCCAACCCTGTTGCTTGAGAAACAGCAAAAAAACAAGTCCATTGTTCATAACCCAATGAAGAACTCCCCTGCACTAAATATATTAGGTCAGCTTTGTGATGGGTGTCAGTCTGCCTAGTCCCACTGACTAAAAGTGCAGTGATCTACATCTGTGTTGACTCAGCACACCTGCCCTTGTAAGCAGCCTGTGATAAAATAGGCAAATAAATAAAGACCTCAAATCCTGTATTATATAGATATTGCTTAAATAATTAATTACAGCTGCAGGAATAGAAGTAAATACAAAGAAAAATGCTTGCCTTTGGAAATAGTAGCTAGAGTAAAGTTCTGTTTGTCTTTTATGGTTTGTTTTTTTTTCCTTTTTCAGGGTAGCTATATATTCTCAAGATCTTCTAGAAGTGCACAACTCTTTAGGGTATCATTTATGAGCTGAAGTTGATGTAGCCCCCATAGATCTAAACAGTGTTTGCATCTCCTAGCACTGAAACAAGCATTTGCATGCAACATATAAAACAGCAGTTCATTTATTATGTTAAAGGACATCTCTGGGCCCCTGTCCAGCTTCTGAATGCTGGCTTGCTGGTGTCAGGTTGCTCAGTTTTCTTCAGCACCCTGATAGAACTGTGCTCAGCTGTGTTACAGATGTAGCCCCTGAGGGATGCAGGTATTCAGAAAATGGCTGTTAAGCACCATGTAGACTTAATCACAGAATCACATAATGTTAGAGGTTGGAAAGGACCTCCAGAGATCAAGTCCAAACCCTTGCCAAAGCAGGATCAGCCAGGGTAGT
>WBNM01038987.1:2089-37660 GCA_013399055.1 Ramphastos sulfuratus | reverse complement strand
ATGGGTTGGACTTGATGATGTTTGAGGTCTCTTCCAACCTTGCTGATACTGCGATACTGTGATACTGTGATACTGTAACTATCTCCGAATTCCTTCTCCACCGCCGTGAGTACCGCAGACGTTCCCTAGGGCTCCAGGCTGCCTTTTGTTTGTAAGTCCAGCAAAGCTATTTTTTATAGCAAACCTTTCCAAGCTTCCTGATTTTCCTGAATTACTAAATTCCCTGTAAGCATCCTTGTGAAAGATTTTCCCAAACGATTTTCTGAACCCTAACTAATTAGTTTTATATACAGTTGTGGGCGGGGCTTTCCGGAAATAAAATAACTGCAGATTTTATAATTCCTGCCTCGTGAAATCCCACAACTGAGTCAATGTGCCAGTAGCTCAAAGATGTAACTATAAGCTAAAAGTGAAAGATTCTACTCTTGCCTATTGTTTTCTGGGAAGGAATTAGATATGAAAATCAGAAGCATATTTGAGTGGTAAATACACAATAATTACATATATATATATGTGTGTGTGTATACACATACACACACATACACATATAAATCATACATAGCTGTACAACTCCTCCTTAAATACCTGAAGGAGAAATGAAAGAGGCTCTGAAAATGTTTGCAAGTGTGATGACTCTACCAGGGAAAAGGGATGTCGAATTTTCTTTCCTGATGAACTGGTTTTGAAGGGCCAAATTTCACAATTCTGCAGTTACCTACCTGCTGTTACTCAGAACAAAACTGACTAACCAAGATTAAAAGAATGTAATGTTTCTTAGAGAGGGCTGTGTGATTACAAAGCAAAGCTACAAAAGTCCTATTTAGAGAGCTGCTGTCTATGGGTTACTAATGTCTGTCGTGTATACATTCATTGTCTTTTGCCCACTTTGGTGTGGTGCTGAGGTTTATTTTTCTTAGTGTCCTCTCACAGCAGTTATTTTTTGGAAGATGTGCTTTACTATAAATGTTGTTCCTGCTTTTAAAGGTGTGCAGTAACGCTGGACAATAGGAATAGAAAGCAACACTGCAGAAAAGGACTTGAGGATGGTGATGGATGAGAAGCTGGACATGAGCAGACAGGGTGAGCTTGCAGCCTGGGCTGCATCAAAAGATGTGTGGCTAGAGGTGGAGAGTGGTGATTCTACCACTTTACTCTAGTGAAACTTCACCTGGAGTACTGCATCCAGCTCTGGAGCCCTCAATACTGGAAGGGCTTGGACCTGATGGAGCCCATGAAAGTAATCAAGGGGTTGTCCAGCCTGGAAAAGGAGGCTCTAGGGACACCAAACAGCAGCCTTTCAGTACCCAAAGGGGGCCAACAAGAAGGATGGAGAGAGACTGTACACAAAGGCCTGCAGTGACAGGATGAGGGCAATGGTTTCAAACTAGAGCAGAGCAAATTTAGATTGGATGTTAGGAAGGAGATATTTATCATGAGGGTGGTGGAACACTGGAACAGGTTGCCCATGAAAGGTGGTTGTGGCCCCCATCCCTGGAGATACTCAAGGTGAGGTTGGACAGGGCTCTGGGCAGCCTGATCTAGTTGAGGATGTCCCTGCTGACTGTGTGGGGGGGTTGGACTGGATTAACTTCAGAGGTCACTTCCAACCCAGACCATTCTATGATATTCTGATGCTATGATTCTACAAATCACAGTGCTGGAGTCCCTTTCTTTTACATTTCAACAATTTTTATTCTTATTGGTTGTTTCTGGCAGATCNGTCCACACGCACTGTGATGCCATCTTCTCAGTGATGACTGAGACTAACTGTATTTTGCCTTGTGCTCTGTTACATACAGACTGCAGGGAATGTTGGAGCTTGCTGGTAGTGCCAGCACATAATGTAACAAACACCTGCATGCACTGCCAACAGCTGAATGGTCTGCTCTGTGTGGTGGCTGATCTTAAGGAACAGGTAGAAGGGCTAATGAGCATTTGGGAAAGTGAAACGGAAATAGATTGGTGGAGTTGCACCCTTTCTGCTCTGAAAGAGAATCACCAGGATCCAGAGGGGCCCCTTGCTTCCTTGCCCCAGCACAGGAAGGACATGGAAGAGTTGGAACAGGTCCAGGGGAGGGTCACAAGGATGATCAGAGGGCTGCAGCAGCTCTCCTATGAGGACAGGCTATAAGAGTTGGGGCTTTTCAGCCTGGAGAAGAGAAGGCTTTGAGGAGACCTTAGAGTAGCCTTCCAGTATCTGAAGGGGGCCTACAGGAAGGCTGGGGAGGGACTATTTACAAGGTCTTGCAATGACAGGACAAGGGGCAATAGGCTTGAACTGGCAGAGGGGAGATTTAGACTGGATGTTAGGAGGAAGTTCTTTACTGTGAGGGTGGTGAGGCACTGGCACAGGTTGCCCAGGGAGGTTGTGGCTGCTCCCTCCCTGGAGGTGTTCAAGGCCAGGTTGGATGAGGCCTTGAGTGAGCTGTACTAGTGGGAGGTGTCCCTGCCTCTGGCAGGGGGTTGGAACTGGATGATCCTTGAAGTCTCCTTCCAACCTTACCATTCTATGATTCTAGGTACCATGTTCTAGGAAAAACCCTAACTGCAACAAGCCTGGAGATTATATCATAGAAAATAGTTTAGAAAATACTGCAGCCTGCACAAACAGAGTTGCACATCAAAAAGATTGCAACCAGGATCCCCAAATGCATAGTGTAACTATTTCAAGAAGTTTACTTTGTACTGATTCTAGCCCCAGTCCTACAATTGCCCTTTAGTGACTGAAGCATATCAGATAAAGCCCTGGAAGATTTATTCTAGTTTAGTCTGATTCAAAATACATACAACTTGTGCTGTGGCCACATTGTGATATGACCTGAAGCAGGGACAGTTGGTAGAGGTTCTTCAAAATGGGTATCTGGGGGTTGTAATAGGCAGCTGAATATGAGCCAGCAGTGTGCCCAGGTGGCCAAGAAAGCCAATGGCATCCTGGCTGGGATTAGAAATGCTGTGTGCAGCAGGAGCAGGGAGGGGATTGTCCCCTTGGACTCTGCTCTGGTGAGGTCACAGCTCGAGTGCTGTGTTCAGTTTTGGGCACCTCAATACAGGAGAGATGTGGAGGTGCTGGAGCCAGTGCAGAGGAGGGCAAGGAAGCTGGGGAAGGGCCTGGAGGATGAATCTTATGAGGAGCAACTAAGGGAGCTGGGGATGGTTAGTGTGAAAAGGAGGAGGCTGTCTACAGCTATCTGAAGGGATGTTGTGCAGAGGCTGCTGCTGGGCTTTTCTCACAGGTAATTGGAGACAAAACAAGGGGGAATGGCCTCAAGCTGAGGCTAGGGAGGTTTATCTTGGACATGAGGAAAAAGTTTTTCATGGTCAGGAACTGCAGTGAGCTGCCCATGGAGGTGGTTGAGTCACCCACCCTGGATGTGTTTAAGGGTGGTTTGGATGGGTTGCTTAGGGATATGGTTTAAGGTGAATCTTGTAGAGCAGGGTTCTAGGTTGGACTTGGTGATCCTGAGGGGCTTTGCCAACCTGAATGTTTCTGTGATTTCTGTGAAAATGCCCTGCTGACTGCTGAGCAGTGAGCAATAATGTTGATATGCCCACAGATGACTGAAGTGGGAAAAGCTTGCTGTAAAGCAGATGCACAGAGATCCCACCCAATTTTCACATGGGACATTACAATTTTTACTTGTGTGCTTTGATACCCTAAGAACCTCAATGAGCCCAGAATCTTCTGTGACCATTTTGTACTCAAATAGAAGGTGTTCATTTGGCTTTTACCTTTCTGCTTTGATACCCTAAGAACCTCAATGAGCCCAGAATCTTCTGTGACCATTTTGTACTCAAATAGAAGGTGTTCATTTGGCTTTTACCTTTGTGCTTTGATACCCTAAGAACTGCAGTGAGCCCAGAATCTTCTGTGACCATTTTGTACTCAAATAGAAGGTGTTCATTTGGCTTTTACCTTTGTGCTTTGATACACTAAGAACTTCAATGAGCCCAGAATCTTCTGTGACCATTTTGTACTCAAATAGAAGGTGTTCATTTGGTTTTTACCTTTGTGCTTTGATACCCTAAGAACTTCAATGAGCCCAGAATCTTCTGTGACCATTTTGTACTCAAACAGATGGTGTTCATTTGGTTGCCTGGGCTAAGGTGTGAGGTGTAATGCTATGTGTTAAGGCAACAATAGGAAAGATGTTGCAGCACCATTTCCTCTGTATACTTAGGTTCCCATAAAGCCAGACTTAAGATATAAATACTTTGATATATTCATGACATAGATTAGCAAAGTTTCTGTTTCAAATAAGCAGAATGATTTACAGTAGCTGACAGCCTGGTTGGTAATTGCTGTGCATAACTCAGTCCCTCTCCTAGGCATAATGTGGTTTCCTGCTGAGGAGACCACCAGCAAAAGAAGATCTCTTATCAAGCATGTGTTGTGGTGTGCATTGCACAGGCTTAGCGTTACTGCTCACTTCACCAAAATAGTCATTTATCAAACTGACTGGAAACAACAGGTCTGGCAGCAACCTCAGGGTGTGGGGAATGACAGGTTGTATCTCAAACACAGTGTTCTGCCTTCAGAGTATGGGAGGAATCTTGAGATTTCTGAGTGAAGTTCCCAAAGGGGTTCTTCCTGCAATGGAATTTGGCCATTAGAGTATGCAAAAAGATGCAACGAAAACAAAAGTATAACAGCAGGTGCTTAGTTGAACCCCTTGAAATGCCATGAATAACCCATTTCCTATCCTCTGACCATGCTACTAAATGAGACATGATCCATCATTCCCGAGTTATCCCTTTCAGCAAGGGGAAAGCAACATGGGTGCTGGGCTTTTGGTATTTTACATTCACCCCCATTAGTGTTACTTGCTGCACCTAATAGGCTGATAAATGGGGTATTGCTACTGTCATTGACTAAATGGCACTTAATATTCCATTTTAAAGTTCAGGAAATCAGAAGTAGGAGGAGAGGCTTTTGATGGCCATTTGCTCAGTGACACAGACTTATAATCAAGGAAATTGATGTTGAAGGTTCAGTTACAGGGATCCACAAAGTGGAGCTATAAAATTGTGCAGTGGATGCAATGGTCTGCAGCAATATAACCCTTCACCTTATTAGGATTACCTCTAAAAATAGCATTAGAAATTAGAAAGAGACCCCAGCTTCCCATTCCTGTAAGGTCACTTTGGTGAAAGGAAGGGAGTTTGGAGCAGATTGCTACATTTTATTGCAGAATATAGCAGGCCACTGAAGGTTTGAGGTGGCAATTTCTGCTTTGCGGTGCTCAAGTGCTGTGAGTAGGCACCTCTGCAGGACAGGGTGAGGATAGCATCTTAAAACATTCACACCAATTTGCTGTTTGGACAGAGGAAAAAGCCACTCTGAAGAAAACAATCAGCCAGATGTGAGCACAAGTCTGGATTTCAAACATTCTCATTACTCAGAATTGCTTTGTATTTGGACAGCTGGTTCTGACCTTTTTTGATTCTCCCCTTATAAAAAGATATCATCCATTGATTCATGAGGAAAAGGTAATAGCAGCAAGCAGTTTAACAGGAGATAGGGAGTGGACAGTGTAATGTGTATGCTGGATTTTTATAGTCCAGGAGAAGCAGCTTGGCCTCTGCTGAACCACTCAAGTCCTCCTCTTGGGGTGTGACCTCTTTTCTGACCCAAACATCGTCACAGGACTAGATGGATTCAGAGTCTCCATGCCCTTTCTGCCACTGGACCTCTCTTAGTCTGAATTTCAGCAGTGTTTTGAGAGCTGCCTTCTTTGAAGCCCCTACCATCTGGAATAACTTCACTGTGGCTCTCTGCCTCATTGATTCTCTTCTTCATTTCAAATCTCAGTTGACCATTTATCTTTTCTACCTTGCCAATTTCTTTTAATTTCCCTGTCCATCTGCTTGGTCTATTTAACTCTGTGAAAGCCTTTAGATTACCTGTTTTATAGTAAATGCACAGGAAAATGGTACCATATTCTAGATGAACAACGTCTCCAAGCTCGAGCAGTGTGCTGTTAGCGTCGGCTGAGAAATCCTACATCTCCCTGATGTGTGCTCAGTGTTACAACCCACAAAGTTAGAGAGGAATGCTGAGATTGTGTTGACAGCCAAAAGAATATACTTACTTTCCTAGAGCTGCAGCAAGTAGAGCAGATGGTATTTTTCCCCACTCCACATCACTCTCTGTCCTTTCCTTCCTCATGCCCCATTGTTCATTTTTCACACCTCTCCGTCGGTTTGGTTCAGATTCAACACCTGCTGAAGTCAATGGAGAATCTCCCACTGACTTTATTTGGCTTTGCATTCCGTTTCCTGCCATCTCTCCTCCTTTCAGCTATGCCTGAACCCAAATCCCTGCTCTGACCTCTCAACAGTTTGGATCCTGTCTGTGCATCATCTCTCTTCTCGCTTGCTGCATTTTGCCAAGAGCCTCAGCAGAGCAGTGGTGGGGAAAGCTGCATGGAACAGACACTGATTACATCAGTAGCTAGAAAGAAAACCTGTGAACATTTTTCAGTTTGGATTACTCTGAAACAACATTTTCTCTAGGGTTTTTCCTTGCAAAACAAACAAAAAAAACCAATAAGAAAACAGAAACATAAGCTTAAGTTAAATATGATGGAAATCAAATCGAAATGTTTTGGTTTTCCTGGGTTTTTACTTTTAATTAAAATGAAAACTCATGTCAAAACACAAATTAAAACCCTCTGGTTTGCAAATGTTGCAGTGAAATATTTTGCCTTTCAGGAAATAATGCAGACCATAAATTGTTTTTCCTCGAGTTCATTGATTATGTTTATTAATCCCAAACCATATTTTTCTTCTGTGGTTGAGTCACTCAGTTACTTGATGCTCATTTCTCTCATGCTTTTTCTCTGTATCCCAGAGCAGAGATCTTAGTCCTTTATGGCTGAGATCTTTCCCAATGACCTATTTCTTTTACAGGCCTAGAAAGGTATAATGGGTTAAGACAAGGATTAACCTGCCTGCTCCCCCAACACAGAAGTGTGGGAAAAGTAACACACAAAAACTTGGGGTTGAGATAAAGAGATAAGAGTTTACTGAATAAATGTAATAACATAAGTGCACAATCACCTTAGCTAATAATCTAATTAATCTAATGCAGTGCATGATTACCTCAGCTTAGCCTATTTGCAGAAGTGGTGCAGTGAAATGCAGATTAAAAAAGAAGCAGCAGAAGAAAAGAAAACCAGCATGCTATCCCATTCTCACTCATTGCAATGCAATGCAATGCAATTCCACAGGGATGGCCCTGTGGAAAGGAACCAACACCCCCAAAAAAACCCAGAACCCAAAAGGGGCAACCAAAACAGGAAGCTTCTTGTGTTGCAACCTGAACTTCAAGGCTCATCATACTTTGCTCCAGCCAGCACCTTCATTTTGAAGCTGGCATGAAGCATGACGAGATGAATAACAGCAGACTAAAATCAACCTATGACAAAATGGAAGCCAGGGGGGAAAGAAGGAAAACAAAAAAAAAAAAACCAAAAAAAAAAAAAAAAAAAAAAAAAAAAAAAAGGGAAGGAAAAAAAAAAAGGAAAAAATAATAGAAAAAAAAGTGTTGGTGTGGCTCTACCATCGACTTCTATTTTGTTGGTTAGGCTGGATGGTGATTCCCTTGATTTCTCAATCTAATACAACTGATAATTATTACTGCCTTCTCAAATTAATGCTGCCTGCAGCCCCAAGGTCCTTGAGAACACTGCCTTGTGACCCCTGGGATGGGGTCTCATTTCAGTGCTGGCTTTGACTAAAGTGATGTGATTTTCTCCTATAACAGGAAAGTCAAGACCTTTACTCTCTTTCTGAGTGTTCAGTTTCTAGGGACAAACTCATCACCCCAGTCCTATGAAAATTTCCTCCAACTTCATGTAGTCNTTCCAATCCCCTCAGCATCCTTGCAGCCCTCCCTTGGACTCTGTCCAGTGGATCCCTGTCCCTCTTGACCTGGGGAGCCCAGAACTGGATGCAGTATTCCAGGTGGGGCCTCACCAGGGCAGAATAGAGGGGCAGGAGAACCTCCCTGAATCTGCTGGACACACTCTTCTTAATGCACTGCAGAATACCATTGCTCCTTGCACATCTAACAACATCTCTGTTCCTTGGAGCCTGAGTCACTCCAGAAGTAAAAATTATTCTTCTGCTAGCATTCTGACTGTCATAAGCAGCACCTCTCTGCACCTTGGGAAATTTTTTGTGTTTTAATTGACATCCCTAGGAGTTCTGAGATTTCTCAGCAATTTACAGGATTTAGCCCTAATAGTATTTACAGTACTTAAACACACTAATTAAATAGCAAAACAACTAATGACAAATTGATGCAATGCCAAACAAAGGACTCAAATAAATGCTTCATTAAAGATGCTAATAAAATCCCCCCTCAGCCCTTTACAGTCCACTCCCTAGAGCAGAAGATGACTTTCTACCTCAGAATTCTTTAAAGCCCTTTACAAGCCCAGTCTCTAGGGTTATTGCCTTCTCTAACCTCGGAATTAAATGCTCGTTAGCTAAGCACCGTATAAACCCATTTAAAATGCACCAAAATAATTAAGTTGTCTCCAGAATGCTCTGTGTCCTACAGATACAGTGTGCCATGATATTCCCATCTGCATGCAAGTTCCCATTCAGTAGGGTGTCTAATTTTGAGCACCTGGGCAGGGGGACATATGCCTGACCATCAGACCTCCTTAAAGCCGATTCAAGTGCTTAAATTTCGGCTAAGTACTTTGATGAATTGAAGCCAAAGTGAGAAAGGGTAGAGCCATAATGCAGTCCAGTTCAAGTAATGCAAGCTGTTTCGTAATTCATTATTGATCCCGTTAAGCTTTCTTATTTATCACCTAAGTAGAGCCTAGCAATAAAAATAAACTTTTAAAGATAAATGCCTTGGAGAATGGAGTTGCTGTAAAAAATGGCTTTTAAGCAGGACTCGAAGAGGAAAGAGTTCTTTAAGCTGCTATTCAGTATTTCTTTCATGTGCCAGAACTCTCTCTCACCCTGGCAGATGGCCTCATTAGATATTTCTCTCCTTATCTGTACATTTAGCTTTTTACACTTTTGTGTCAATAGGGATAAAACAAATGCTTATAAAAGTAGAAACCGAAGAGTAATTTCCCAACCTTTCATGGAAGGTTTGCAGAAGGAGATTCGAGCAGACAGGCTGCTGTGATCACCAGGTACACAATACATACAGTGCGTGGCAGCCCTTTCCACTTTTATCTGTAACGTTGTTTGGTGATGGGATTGTTGTCTTTGGGGTTGTCAGCAGATTGTTGATCTCAAAGTTTCCCTTTCTCCCTCTGATGCGTTCCATCATTTCACATTATCTCATCTAACGAGCCTGCGCGATTTCCGATAATGCTGTACAAGCTCAACTTCAGAAGAAGCTCTGAACCCAGCTTGGGTATCTCTTATCAGCTTTGCTATTACCCAGCTCCAGATTTGGGGCAGATAGAAATAAATGGGGTGGTAGTGAGAAAGAAAGAATTCCTTGGACTTGTAGGAATGCCTTTGTCTGTGTGCTGTTTGCTTTTAAGAGAAAGCAGGCTGTGCAGCCAGCACGGCGATGGTCTGAATGATAGAATTCAGATTCTATTAGAAATAGTCATGANAAAATCCCATGAAGATCAATTAATATTGAGTTCTCTGTAATTGGCATTTTTCTTTTCTTTTCATCTCTTTCTAAATAAGGGAGCATTCATCTTTCTATTTTAAGTAAAGCAGTTATTTACATTTGCCTGATGTTGAGAATAATTGCTTTGTGGCTGGCCCATTCCAGGCGTGCCCTTCCTGTACATGGAGCAAAACTAGAAGTGGGTAGATTCAAACTGGATGTTAGGAAGAAGCTCTTCATCATGAAGGTGGTGAGACACTGGAACAGGTTGCCCAGGGAGGAGGTGGAAGTCCCATCCCTGGAAATTTTTAAGGCCAAGATGGATCAGGAGCAACCTAATCTAGTGTGAGTTCTCCCTGCCCATGGCAGTGGGGTTGGCACTAGATGATCCTTGAGGTCTCTTGCAGCCCTGACAATTCAGTGATTCTATATGTCACTTTTAGTTGTGGGGGAGGGCGAGGAGGAGAAATGTAGAAAGAGCTAATTCAGATGAAGGTGCTGCTTGCAGTGTGCCAAATTATCTCTTGGATATCTGAGTACTTGCAAATATATCAGATAACTTGCACTTTTCCCTTGGGAAACTCAGTAGAAAAAGCATGCATAGCTATCAAGTTAAGAAATATGAAAACAAATGAACATGAAAGAGACTTAAAGGGTAAAAAGTGTGAAAAGAATAGAAGTAGAATTAACAGCCTTAACTGAAGCAGAGTTGCTCTAACCACTGATCTTTCTAAACTGCACTGCTCTACAGCCTCCAATTATGCCTGCACACTGCTTTCCATCAAGAATAAAGGGAAAAATCCAATCCTCCAGGCAATAGTGTTTCAAGTGATTCATCACATCAGGAACCAATGTACTACAGCAGTGTCAAATCAGTGGCATTCTAAGTCACATTCTGACCCATCAAATATTCTTCTGTTTCCTTCATGTTTGCTCCTGGCCTTTCAAAACTCCTGCTCACTCTTTCTTTCTGTCTTCAATAACTTCAGTTAGCTCTTGTTTAGTGTCATACTGGCATTTCTGTTCCCCCCTGTGTGGGGCTTTTTTCAGTCACTATATCTTGTGTGTGTTTTTCAGATACTAAGAAGGACTCAAAATCTTCTCTGATGTTTTTATCTTTAGCAACTGCTCAAAGAAAATATACTACTTACACCTGTAGCCTTTTATTGCTTATGTCCTCACAGCATCACAACTACCACAGGAGAACCCTAGAGCACCTAAAAACTCTGTTACTAATGTCAAATACTATTTTAACCCACTGAAAGACTGAAAAGAAAAATAGGGCTCTGGGTCATACCTTAGAAAAAATATTTCCCACAAAGTTTATAAAGCACAAGAAGAGCAGCAGTGATCCTCTGCCAGGAATTGGTTTTGCTGGAGAAGCAGTGTCTGGGGATCACTGAAAAGCTCAGAAGCAAGGTTTTCTTCTGGAGTGCTGCATCTGTGCCTGTAGAAGTTTTGTTCTTGATTGTTTGAGATGTCATTCAGCAAAGTGAAGCGAGGAGTTCAGAACAAGAGAGAGACAAAGCTGATGAAAACAGAGCATCTACAAGCCCTCCTTGAGGGACATCCTAATATTTGTCTGTGTGTGTCTCTGTCCTCATGGCTGTTGATGAAAATAGTGGTGTCTGTTGAGCTAAATCTAAACAAGCAGCTTCACATCCATGGAGTGAAAGGGGCTTCTCTTCTTTACACAGCCTCAGGAGAAGATGAAGTACCATTCCAAATCTGAAGTCTTTGAGCAATTATTTGAATTGTTTTCAATATTCTGCAGTATTTCCATGGCTAACTTGAACTGTTCTATTATCACCACAGGAAGCAGCCTAGAAGGGAAATGTTTCTCTGTAATGAGTAAGACACTTTCTGGCACGGCTGTACTGAGATGAAGGAGTGGGGCGGGGGGGGGGGAAATCACTCTACAGTTCAGCAATACTTAAAAGAAGCAAAATGATTCCAATCTGAGCAAAACATCGCAGCTGTTCCCAGAAGTGTCACAACGTGGGAACATGGGAGTACAAGATAAAGCTCTGCTGAAAATGGTTATGTGTCCTGATAGCTGTAGTCAGCCGTGGCAGGGAAAACAAAGGCATTTCTTGCTGTGCTGCAGAGACGTATACTGGGCAGTAATAAAGGAGTAAAATTAGGAAGTCATACTGGCATAATAATGCAATGCAAATTTCATTTGCTTCAGTAAAAGCATAACAAATTCTCTCTACCCTACAATAATTTCAGTTGTTATTTTAATGGCACTAATTCAAGATTTTTCCACTGAAGAGTAAGTTGAAAAATGGTAATTGCATCATCACTGCATAAGAATATGAAGAATATTAAATTAAGCTTTGTCAATAAAACAGGAAAAAAAATAATGTCTTTAGTTAAAAAAAAATATTGCAGTGAATGGCAAAGAATAGTTACATATTTTGCTGGAAAAAAGAAGAAATAGGAGGCTGAGAAAGACGTTCTCAATAAATATGGGCGCTGAGACCCGAAGTAATTTTGATTTCCAAAATTCAGGACCTCTGAGAGATTTCACCATTTTACAGTTCAGTAAAACTATTAAGACCTGGGAAATACTACTTAAAGCAGGGGAGGTACATATTAGTGCTAATAATCTCAACTGAATACATCCCCAATGAAAACAGTTACTGTGACATGAAGTATTGCTGAAAGGGGCCAGAGAAAGATTGCCAAGAGACCTTAGCTAGTCTGATTCCTCAGTGACTTGCCATGGAGTTGTTCTGGTTTAATGTTGGTCTGTTAGTTGGTATGTAAAGTGGGTTAGAAACTTTCCCCCCTCTCCCACTATTTGAAATTTACCAGACTAGCTCAGACAGCTTGAAAGTAAGATGAAGCTATATTTACAGCACAGCTATATATATACACATACATACATACATACACACACACACACACACATATATATATATATATATGCACAACAAAATATATATACATATATATGCAACAAGCATATAGAATCATAGAATGGGAAGGTTGGAAGGGACCTCAAGGATCATCTAATGCACTGTGCATTGGAACCAGTTTTATATTTCATGGTGAAGCACTGGAACAGATTACCCAAGCAAAACTGTGGATGCCCCCTCCCTGGAGGTATTCAAGGTCTGGTTGGATGAGACTTTAAGCAACCTGGTCTAATGGAAGCTGTCCCTGCCTGTGGCAGGGGGATTAGATATAGTTGATAGAATCATAGAATAGTANAACTTCCTCCTAACATCCAGTCTAAATCTCCCCTCTGCCAGTTTAAACCCATTGCCCCTTGTCCTGTCATTACAAGACCTTGTCAGTAGTCCCTCCCCAGCCTTCCTGTAGGCCTCCTTCAGATACTGGAAGGCTACTCTAAGGTCTCCTGGAAGCCTTCTCTTCTCCAGGCTGCAGAGCCCCAACTCTTGTAGCCTGCTGCAGCCCTCTGATATACATATAACATTTACAGGTATTTAGAAGTATTTACAATGATATACAAAGCAGAAATAATACAGAAGTCCAAACTCCCTCCCAGACAAAGAAACTGCCCAGCTTTCTCCCTCTCTATCTCAGACAGGCAAACGAAAACAGAAACCAGCAAAGCTTACATGTTAGTTGTTAGCTGAGATCGGTGGAGAGATATTAGATCAGATCAAAGGAGAGACACATAGGGCAACATTCCAGGACAAAGTGAGGGAAAATTGTTTCTATTTTGGCTTTTTAGCCCTCTCAGCAAACCAATGAATGGTATAGACTTCATTATTATTTTATTTTCACAACCAAGGATCTAATTTGGTTGGGAGAGTTAGGGCTGTGCTGGTTTGAGGCTAATTGGAATATTTTAATAGAGAATATTATATTATAGGCTGTGAAAAGGAAACAATGCTGATGTCTACTTCACTCATAGGCTTGCTGAGATGGATAAAGCTAAGAACATAAACATAGATAAGACAGTCATCTCTCGGTTGGTCTAGCAGATTCTGGCTTTCTGTCCTCTCTGCTGAGTAACCTCACTAACCACTTTCCTTCTAAGGCCCTTGGCCAATCCTCCAAACTCACCTTGCGTGTAAGGCAAACTTTGGGGTAAGGTATAGGGGTGGGGAGAAGGTGGAAGGGTGGTTGGGAGCCCCTCCTGGGGTCTCTGATTTCTGGGAGGGGTGTTGTGTTTCTGTATTACCTTTAACTTGTATATTTCTGTAAATATTCCTGTATGTTGTGTATATCTCTGCTTGTATATTGTGCTGAGCTGTAAATAGAGCTTCAGTCCTTAATTTCCAGCTGGCTGAGTTCTAGTTTGGGTCATTTTACAAAGTGTGGGGGGCGGGGAACTCCCAAACCATCACAGGGGCTCTTCAGCCTGGAGAAGAGAAGGCTTCCAGGAGACCATATGGTAGTCTTCAGTATCTGAAGGAGGCCTACAGGAAGGCTGGGGAGGGACTATTGACAAGGTCTTGCAATGACAGGACAAGGGGCAATGGGTTTAAACTGGCAGAGGGGAGATTTAGACTGGATGTTAGGAGGAAGTTCTTTGCAGTGAGGGTGGTGAGGCACTGGCACAGGTTGCCCAGGGAGGTTGTGGCTGCTCCCTCCCTGGAGGTGTTCAAGGCCAGGTTGGAGGAGGCCTTGAGTGAGCTGTACTAGTGGGAGGTGTCCCTGCCTATGGCAGGGGGTTGGAACTGGATGATCCTTGAGGTCCCTTCCAACCTTACCATTCTATGATTCTATAATTTCTCTCATTAAAATATTCCAATTAGCCTCAAACCAGCACAGTATGGTAGATCTATTGTTAGGGTTCCTGAGAAGTTAGGGTACTGTGGGGAAGTTTGCTGGTGACACAGTGTTGAGGGTGCCAACAGTACAGAGGAGCAACTGGATATTTTTCAGGAAGAGCTAGGTGACCTGGGTGATCACAGTGATAAAAAATTGATGAAATTTAATTGTGAAAGTGTGAGGTTAGACAGTCAGTAATCTATAAACAGACTTTTTCCTATATCAAGGGAGATCATTAGTCAGAAATTATGAACAAAAGGATGAGAAGGATCTGAATCTGCCAGTTGTCCATAGAGTGATTAGGGGCTGCTCCTATCATGTTGCCATTAAAAAGGCAAATACAATTCTAACATACTTTTGAAAAGCTGTATCCAGGAGAGCTAGAAATGCCAACAGGTATCTCACTGGTTCATCTGCAGTACTGTGTGTACTATTCCATGCATCTGCATAGTGAAAAAAAAAAAAAAAGAAAAAAAGAAAGATTTAGGCTTAAATAGGCACAAAGGAGACTGGAATAATGAAGAAAAAAAAAATAAGGGGGTGGCTTTGTTTGCCTAGCAGAATAAATACTGAAAAATAACGTTGTTTGTTGCTTCAAATGAATGGAGAAGTGAGTACTAAAGTACCAAAAAATCTTTAATGGTAGGGAAAAAACCCAAATTAGCAGCAAAATGTATACAAATTAATTTCATTAAATACAAAGTTTGAAAATCATGATAGTGGGGTTCTGGGTTATGCTTGTAACAAAAGATGAAGCAGCACAATTAGTATTTTTAAGGTGATGTTCTATTACTTTATGAAGGTGATGGAAGACAGTAGGGTGCTTGGCTCCTCAGCATCCCCATGGCTGTGCTTTGTTTTGCAGTGGAGTGGTCTTGCACTGCAGAGTCTCCTTTCGGATCAAGCTGAACTGGAAGAGGCAATCCAGAGGCACAGTTGGTGCTGCAGCTTCTGATGGCTTCTCAGCTGACAATACCATGCTAAAGTGGCTAAGAAGTAAAGCCCTGGGGATCACAGAATGATAGTGGTTGGAGATCATCTAGCTCAACCCATCTGCCAGAGCAGGTTCACCCTGAGCAGGTAAGTGCATGTGCTGTTGATGTCAGGTGCTTAGCATGACTGCTTCACTGTCTCTGTCTTCTACTGTTCCTGGAACCTGACTGAAAAGGGAAAATGCTGAATTTGTGATTCAGTTTCTGTTAGACTTCCTACTGATATCTCAGAAGGTCAACATGAAATCTGTCTTAATGCTTGAGAAAGGCATTTTGTATTTATTCATTTATAATATTAGTGGTTAACTGGACTTTGAGAAGTGGAAGAAGGACTGAAGTTTTTAATACATTCTGGGAAGAACCATCTTTAATATATATATATTTGTATATATATATATTTATACACATACTTCACAAAGAGATCTAGATCTATATGCACAGTGTCTTGGAAAGCAGAGTTCTACATCACATTGCAAAAGCCATAAGTGAGTGGATTATTAATACACTCTCACTCAGAGGGTTTTATTTTGCTTGCAGTGTCTGTTGCATACCAGTATACTATATTAATTGCAAGGATTTAGCCCTCATTTTCTCTGTTAGGAGCTTACAATTAAAATCTCAGTTGTTGGCTTCCAGAATAAAATAACTTACTTGATGTCATAAGATAGTAAGAGCAGAATTTGGCAGCCTGTGGCTAACCTGAAACACAGTGGTCCACAGAGATTAAGGAAATCATCTTAGATATATGTACAGCTTGAAAGATCATGTTGAGAGAGTGCCTGGTCACCTAATCTGCACTTGAGCATCTCACTGCCTTCATTTTCAAAGGTCCACTCAGTAAGTGTAAAAATACTTACTAGCTAGCTTAGTGCACTTAGCACACTTAGCTAGCTAAGTGTGACTCATAGAACCATAGAATGGTTTGGATTGGAAGGGACCTCCAAAGGTCATGTAGTCCAACCTCCTTGCAGTCAGCAGAGACATCCTCCACTAAATCAGAGGCTCGGAGCCTTGTCCAGCCTGAACTTCAGTAGCTCCACAGATGGGCCTTCAACTACCTCCCTGGAAAACATGTTGCAGTGCTCCACCACCCTCGTGGTGCAGAACTTGTTCCTAACATCCAATCTAAATCTCCTCTTCTGTCATTTCAAACCGTTGTCCCTCATCCTATCTCTGCAGACCTTTGGAAACAGTCCCTCTGCAGCCTTCTCGTAGCCCCTTTCAGGCACTGGAAGGTCACTATTAGGTCTCCCTGGAGCCTTCTCTTCTCCAGGCTGAACAATCCCAGCCCCCTCAGCCTGTCCTTGTAGCAGAGGTGTTCCACAGCCTTTCCAGAAGGAAAGAGGCCTGCTGTTAGCACCTTTTTAAAAACTATCTGAGTTTTATTCTAGGGAGAGTGGATATTTGTGTCATCTCTGCAGCAGGTATGTGTGCTGTAAGATTGTTGATCTTCTGTATTTTACTAGTGATCCACAACAATGCTGGGCAGCTGCACATTTTGAGGGCTCTGTGAGAGGTAGAAACTCCAGTAAAACTTCACTCTTCCAAAACTTAACTACCCTGTAATGTCTATTCAGCCATTTAAAAATGAGAAGCACTGTGCAAGGTTGGTGCTGTTAGCAGTGGGCTGGTATGACAGGCTTGCAACAGGGTTGTATAGAGTATGAAAAGACCAACTGTGGGGTTCTTCTTTGGGCCAAACCATGGAAGAGCTTCTGCTCCCCCAGCTGACTCCCTGAACTTGCTTCCTGAAAATTCCTCGGACTGACTAGCTCCTGAAAACTGGAAATCAGCAGGTCATCTTTTTTGCCATTGCACAAACAGCTTCTTGCAAACTAAGGCCTTGTAGGATAAAGTAGCTGAGTATCTAACTGCTCTTGGTGGCCCAAAACCTTTCTGATGAGGTTTAATTCAATACAGGTGGACAAGTGAATTGAAGCTCTTGGATGGCTAGGCAATTTATCCCCTGAAATGTCTACAATTCCTTCTAAGAAGAGCCTTGTGTTGATCTCAACAATTGATTTTAAGCATTATTTCTGTCTTGAAGAGGAATGATCAGAGTCCACCCTTCTGCTGGGAAGAGATCAGTAACACAGGCAGCCACAGGAAACTTTGATTTTAAGTGAAAGTTTGCTGTTTGATTCAAGCAGTGTTCAGTTCTATTGTGGTTTGAGGTTTTTTCCAGAAGTCAAGGGTTCATAGCATTTCACTCCCTCGCTTTCAACTCTCACATATTAAATATGCTCTGAGTTAGCTGGAATATGAACAGTGATGTGTGGTGCTCTTTCTAATTGATTCCTCTGTTTCCACTCTGGCTCTTTTTTACATTTTGCAAGTAGGTGGTTTGGGAATGAGAGGAATCAGTGCACCCTCAGCAAGTGTGCAGATGGCACCAAGCTGTGTGGCACAGTCAACTTGCTAGAGGGCAGGGATCCATCCAGAGGGACCTGGACAGGCTGCAGAGGTGGGCCCAGGCCAACTTCATGACATTCAACAAGGCCAAGTGTAAGGTCCTGCACCTGGGTAGGCACAATCCCAAGCACAACTCCAGGCTGGGTGGGGAATGGCTGAGAGCAGCCCTGAGGAAAANATGTCCCTGCCTGTGGCAGGGGGTTGGAACTAGATGATCCTTGAGGTCCCTTCCAACCTTACCATTCTGTGATTCTATCACACAGAGTATAATAAGAGTATAATAACCAGCACTTAACATGTATGGCTCCTTCAGTGTCTGCATCAACAAAGCACAGTAACTTAAAAATGGAGCAACCTTAGGCCACATAGAGCAGACTTTTTCTTTCATATAAGGTTGTCAGAGCAGCCCTGTACTGGTCAGCAGCAGATATCCCCAGCCCGGTAACGGAGCAGTTAAGTCTGAGTCTTTGACACAGAGGAGAGGCTGTGAGGCTTTTAGAGATCTGCAAAGACAGTGAAATGCTCACTCAACGTGTGGCTGCATCTCAGCTGGGTGTCCTGTGATGGGCAAATTGTTTGCTAAGGATTGCTGAATATCACAATGCTAAGCTGCATTCAGTCACCCAAATATTTCCAGTATTACTTGTAATGAAAGGTATTCAGCTGTCAGAGCTCCTGGGGCATTCCCATCAAAATCTGACAGGCTTGGGCTTGGGAACCGTGGCTTGCACCACAGTACCAAGGTGTGCTTTCTGTTAATCATCAAGGTTGCTGCAGGAATGTCATTAACAGACTTCATAAAGTCAGAGGTGTCTCCTCTCTTTTCTCACTTTTCAGGTAAATTGTAGGATGGTGATTTGCTTTTTCTGTTACCTGGGAGTGAGAGAGCTCTGTGCTAAGGAGACTCTGTTGTATAAGGGAACCTTTAGAGAAAGTAGTCTGATACCACCACATGACAGAGTCAACAATGACTTTTTTCTGGAACTTCACTTCAGACAGGTTACCTTCACAGAAAGTGAAATAGTGCAAGGGGCTAAATGAGTAATTTTGAGCCCCTGAAGAGCACTCTAGCAAGTCACTGACCGAATGCAGATGATCATTCATGCATCCGCTGCAATTCAGTCACAGTCGCAGCAGGGCTTGGAAATGTGTTTACTAAATGCTTCCAGCATTTAAAGATCCACTTACCTCTTTGTCAAATTAGTATTCTGCACTCTACATTCTACACTTTTGGTGCTGTGAGAGAGTTTTGGAGGGTAATAAGTGCTTTGAATTGCTGGTTTGACAAGAACTATGTGTTTAGTACTCTGAATTTGCAGTGTGGTAAACATTCATTACAACAAATTGAGAAAAGATCCTGTTTGTGATGGAAGACTATTCTGTTCTCATGAATGCAATCAGACAGGCCAAAATCATCCCTTACCCAGCCTTTTTGTCATCAGGGGAAAACTGGAGAAGCAAAAAGTTTGATTTAGCAATATTATGACAGATGTATGCTGCCTGCTTTGCTCTGAGTGACTGCTAAATCTGGGGTTTCATGCTTACCTTATCTATATGGATGCTGTTCACAGCTGCTGAAGCATGTAGAGAAGCTGTCCTTTGTTTTCATCTCCAATCCAGATTAAACCTCTTAAACACACCTTGTAACTAAACAAAGAAGCAGTCATTTGTCATAAAATCAACAGTGGGAGGAATATTGCTTTCCCTTATCTCCCAGCGGTATGGACATCTCCTTGTGTCATCAGAGATCCAAGCACCAGTTTTCTCCTTGTCCAGTGTCAGCCAGTTACCCACCTCCAAACCCAGTATTTCATTTGCTTTAGGAGCTCCACATTATTTTTCTTTGGCAGATTCTGCTAAATCAGTTCAAAGGCACTAATTTTGGATTGTCTAAAATTGGCAGTTCATGAGACTTATTAAACACAAACACAGCTGTTTTGAATGTGTCGTGTCCCTCCCAAACCAAACCGAAGTGACAAGAAATAAATATTTTTATATTTCTAACTTACTCTTGAAAAAAGTCTCCATATGACATGAAATAAAGTTATTTCAATATTATGTCTGTGGGACACAGGCTAGAATGATTATATTCTCTTTTTTATATAACTATTTAGGCTTTAAGGTCATCAAGTCCAACTGTTAACATAGCACTGCCAAGTCCACCAATAAACCATGTCCCTAAGTGCTATATCTATACATCTTTTAAATACTTCCAGGAATGGTGACTGCAGCACTTCCTTGTGCAGCTTGTTCCACTGCTTGACAACCCTCTCGGGGAAGAAATTTCTCCTAATATCCAACCTAGATCACCTGTGATGCAGTTTGAGGCTGCAGGTTTCCCTTTGGCCTTTCACTTGTATTTGGGAGACAAGACCAACCCCAATCTTGTTACTACCTCCTTTCAAGTAGTTGTTGAGAGTGAGAAATATCCCTTCAGCCTCCTTTTCTTCAGACNTGCTCCAGCCCTTTGAGCATCTTCTGGCCACTAGCCAGCAATGTGACCTTGTGGCCAAAAAGGCCAATGTTATCCTGGGATATATTAGAAGAGATGTGGGAGAGGTTCTCCTCCCCTTCTATTCTGCACTGGCAAGGCCATATCTGGAATATTGTGTCCAGTTGTGAGCCCCTCAATCCAAGACAGACTGGGAAATGCTTTAAAGTGCAGAACTACAAAGATGATGAAGAGAGTGGAACATCTTCCTTATGAGGGACGGCTAAGGGACCTGGGGCTCTTCAGCTTGGTGAGAAGAGACCTTATTGATATTTACAAATATGTGAAGGGCAAATGTCTGGAGGACTGAGCCAGGCTCTTTTCAGTGATGTCCTGTGATAGGACAAGGGACGGTGCATGCAAGCTGGAGCAGAGGACATTCCATGTAAACACAAGGAAAAACCTTTTCACTGTAAGGGTGACAGAGTACTGAAATGGGCTGCCAGGAAAGGTTGTGGAGTCTCCTTCTCTTGAGACATTCAAAACCCACCTGCTGCATTCCTGTGTGACCTACTGTAGGTGATCCTGCTCTGACACGGGGACTGGACTGAATGATCTTTCAAGGTCCCTTCCAACTCCTAATGTTCTGTGATTCTGTCCCCATCTGAAAGGAGAAATTTAACAGCAAGGGTGTCTGGCACAGAGAGGGGCAGGGAAGCAGGGGAAGACATTGACATGTTTTTTTCTCTTACATAGTTTTGGGGATATAGCATTAACATAAAATGCCCTAGAGCTGGCAGGAGTTGAACTTGAAGCACTTATCCAAATGATTTACAACCTTCAAATCTCAATGAGTCCTCTAACTGCCTGGGACAGGTGTGCAGGATGCTTTCACCTGATCAATGAAGCAACTGACTGTGTCAATAAAAATATTTTGGTCCATCTGTGTTATGGTTCTCAACATAATGGTATGTTTCTGGTTTAGTGCTTGATATTCTTTCATCTGTTATATAAACAAGTACTCAAAGAGAAAGCAAACTGTGGCATCCTCTCTTACAAAGATAAAGAAAGATCAATCTTTTCTGACATTCTACCTAATAAAAAGCAGCAAACAAGTCAGAGGGAGAGAGCAAACTGAAGAGGTTTTTTTTTAAACAGAGAATATGAAATAGGGAATAACTGTCTGGGAAGATGTATGTTTCTCCTGAAAAACAAACAAACAAAAATATTGGCTAAAAGTGACAGCTCCAAGTTTGAAAGATAATGAAAATACTTCCTTGTGAGTTTCAGCAGTGTCCTAATTTTCACCCTCCCCTGTTTAGTTGCCTGCTTCTGAACCCAAAACTCCTCTCAGTACCAACAGTATGAATTAAAGCAGACAAACTCACACATGAATCTTTTTCTAAGTGAAAGAAACCCCTTTTCTCAAATGTTTTAAGATCAGGCTTTGGTTTCCTGGGGTCTGGTGTATATCTTGGTAAGTGTATGTTGAAATGGGATTAAAAAAAATTTGTGAATATTAATTGATTAATTCAATTCCCATTCTGAAAAACTTCTAAAATGTGAGTGAAAATGGATGTGTGATTTAAAAATACCCATGGGGATTTCTGTGATTGCCTGGCAAGAACTGATTTCCTGGATCAGCTTGACCTTGTGAGAATTAAAATAATCACAGAATCATAGAATGGTAAGGTTGGAAGGAGACCTCGAGGATCATCCAGTTCCAACCCCCTGATATAGGCAGGGACCCCTCCCACTAGCACAGGTTACTCAAGGCTTCGTCCACCCTGGCCTTGAACACCTCCAGGGAGGGAGCAACCACAACCTCCCTGGGCAACCTGTGCCAGTGCCTCACCACCCTCACTGGAAAGAACTTCCTCCTAACATCCAGTCTAAATCTCCCCTCTGCCAGTTTAACCCCATTGCTCCTTGTCCTGATAATCTTTGAGGCCAGCATTGCTCAGTATGCCAAGCAACAGTTTTCTACACTGAGATTAAGCTGATCTGTGTAGTACTCCTCGTTCTGTTTTTCCCTGTTAATATTCTCTTTCCTGTTCACGTTCTGTGTAGTCCTAGGCCCTGTGCCAATGATGAACTCATTTTAAAAGAATAAGTTGAGCAGTACAATACTGCATCATTAGAATTATCACCCTTTTGAGGTAACCATACAGTGTGTTTAATCAGCAAAGGTACCACACTGCCTAGTGTGAATTATGCAAATTAATCCCTCATGTGGCGAGCAATGATGCATGTGCATAGTTCTTGCTCTTGTAAGTAAATATATGTGCATAGTTAAGGGATTGCAATACCTGGTGTTATGTCATGGATTCTCTCTTGGAATGAATTTCTGCAGCTCCTAGAGGAGGACAAGGATCCGTGTGCAGGTTGAACCTTTTAGTGCATTGCTTATTTGACTAAGCTTAAGACAAAGGTGTTCATATCCTACCCATTGCAAAGAAGGAATAAAAATAGCTTCTGTCACATGAGGCTGCCAAAGTTCCCACTGGAATGATTGTTTTCATACTGATGAAATGCCACTGTGCAATGAGGCTGCTTTAGTAGTGACTATGTTTCTTTTTATTTACTTATTTTAAAAATAAATATACATTTTAATAAATAAAATAGAAAGGGATGAATTATGAAGAACTTTTCCCCATCTCTTTTGTCAGTCATTGTTATACTGAGACATTGCTTTCTTTTCTGACAAAAAGTCCTTTCAGGATCATAAAGCTCCAAGCTGGAAAGAAATCTTTCTCAGTTTCCAAATTTAAAATAAGAAAAGTCTGTTTGGAAAAGTCCATGAAAAATAAATTAAAAAATAAATTATACATATTAAAAAATAAGTTCTACCAAACACTACAAAAAAAAAAAGAATGTGTAGAATGGCAGGGAAGATTGGCAGATCTAGATTTCATATACAGTCTACATTTAATACTGTCATTACTGAGAGAGTTTGGGCTATTGAGTATGGAGAGGAGAAGGCTCCAAGGAGACCTTACTGTGGCCTTCCAGTATCTGAAGGGGGCTACAAGAAAGCTGGGGAGAGACTTTTTAAGATGTTGGGTGGTAGTAGGACTGGAGAGAATGGAGCAAAACTAGAAGTGGGTAGATTCAAATTGGATGTTAGGAAGAAATTGTTCACTGTGAGGGTGGTGAGACACTGGACCAGGTTGCCCAGGAAGGTGGGGGAAGCCTCATCTCTGCTAGGCCAGGCTAGATGTGGCTCTGAGTAACCTGATCTAGTGTGAGATGACCCTGCCCATGTTAGGGGCCTGGAGCTAGATGATCCTTGGGGCCCCTTCCAGCCATGACAATTCTATGTTTTCCCTCTGGATGAAGACACTAATTACGGTCATTTATGGTTGTGCCCTTGGACTCAACCAAATTCAATATTGATTTTTCCTTGTGTCTGAATAGCAGATAGTTTTAGCCATCCAAATTCAAGGAATATCAGTGTGTCTAATACTGGGGGAAACTGGAATGAAAAGTGGAAAGAAAAATAAATGTCTTGGGAGAAGTGTTACAACTTGGTACCTTGATTAATTTTCAAGTTTACAAGTCAGAGGAAATCCTAGGAGAAACAGTTAAAGTTCTGACTGTAATCTCAGGCAGAAATTGGCATGTACTTAAACCCAGGCCAATATTCCCAACAGCAAAAGCATCACCCAGAGTGTCTTACCTGAAGATTGAATCCCATTTATAATGTCTGGGAACTTTGTATTTGGAAGACATAGGAAAATCTCATGAAGATTAATTAATATTGAGTTCTCTGTAATTGGTGTTGTTCTTTTCTTCTCCTTACATCTCTTTCTAAATAAGGAAGCATTCATCTTTCTATTTTAAGTAAAGCAGTTATTTACATTTGCCTGATGTTGAGAATAATTGCTTGGTGACTGACCCATCCCAGGCATGCCCTTCCTGTATGTGGAGCAAAACTAGAAGTGGGTAGATTCAAACTGGATGTTAGGAAGAAGCTCTTCATCATGAAGGTGGTGAGACACTGGAACAGGTTGCCCAGGGAGGTGATAGAAGCCTCATCCCTGGAAGTTCATAAGGCAAGGCTGGATGTGACTCTGAGCAACCTGATCTAGTGTCAGGTGTCCCTGCCCATGACAGGGAGGTTGACACTTGATGATCCTTGAGGTCCCTTCCAGCCCTGACAATTCTGTGATTCTATGATAAGAGTAAATGCATAAAGCAGAGAAGTCAATTGGCAGGTAAAGCTGTGTTTCATGAAATAGCTTCCTTCCAATCCCCAATTCCTTATTGTTCTCCTCTGGAAAGTCCCAATGCCTTTATCAAAAGTCAGTGATGTACAGAAATACTTGATCTTGGTTTTCCTTACTCAAATACAGGCTGAAGACTTTTTTGCTGCTAAAGGGCTTTATATAGTGTTTGAAAGTGAGAATACTGTGTTAGGTGGGTGATTATTATTTTTTTTTCTTTTTTAGGGATTAGTGTTACTTATCCATGTGTACACAGCTGGATAGTAAGAAAAGTACCATAATCTAGAACATCTTCCATCAATTTATGACAGTAGCTTTTTAGACTCTGCAAGCAGCAATTGTGAGTGGAAATTTCTCTGTTTAAAGGTTGCTTTCCCAACCTACTTCCTTAATAATGTTACAGATGAGCCATTGTGGATGAAATCCTGGTTCCTGTAGAAGCATTTGTGCTCTCGATAACAAAATAACCCAGCCAATTGCTGTGCAAACCGGAAGCCTGAGGCTATAAATTAGTCTTCAATAACACAGTGTGATAGAGAAGGCAAAATATAAAAGAAATTGAGTTTAGAATTGGAGATGAACTTTAATGTTCCTAGGGGGCAGCATCCAAAATTCCATTCCCATGGCATGGTGGGGTTTTTTTGGTTTGGATTTTTTGTTTGTTTGTTTGTTTTTTGCTAACTGCTTGGCACAATATTTCTGCTATCAAATACCGTAATAGATGACTTGCCTGAACTTGCATCGTTACCAAATTGCGTCTGTAGGAGAACTGTGCTGGTTTTCCTAGCCAAAAGTAGAATGGAAAAATCATAATTTAAAGACCTGATTCTATAAAAATTTCTTTGAGCAGTTAAGCACTTCTGCACAAAGTTTCCATGAAATCCATCAAGTGACATCGTCTACCTCAGATCCCTCCTTTAAAGAAGGGCACTGCTACTGTTATTGCTAATGGATATTGATACTCATTCTTTCATATGAAGCAAACATCACAGTATCACAGTATCAGCAAGGTTGGAAGAGACCTCAAAGATCATCAAGTCCAACCCATTACCACAGACCTCAAGAACTAGACCATGGCACCAAGTGCCACGTCCAAACGTGCCTTGAACACCTCCAGGGACGGTGACTCCACCACCTCCCTGGGCAGCCCATTCCAGTGGGGAATGACTCTCTCAGTGAAGAACTTTCTCCTCACCTCCAGCCTAAACTTCCCCTGGCACAGCTTGAGACTGTGTCCTCTTGTTCTGGTGCTGGTTGCCTGAGAGAAGAAAGCAACCTCCTCCTGGCCACAACCACCCTTCAGGTAGTTGTAGACAGCAAGAAGGTCTCCCCTGAGCCTCCTCTTCACCAGGCTAAACAATCCCAGCTCCCTCAGCCTCTCCTCATAGGGCTTGTGCTCGAGGCCTCTCACCAGCCTCGTTGCCCTTCTCTGGACACGCTCAAGCACCTCAATGTCCTTCTTAAATTGAGGGGCCCAGAACTGGACACAGTACTCAAGGTGTGGCCTAACCAGTGCAGAGTACAGGGGGAGAATGACCTCCCTGCTCCTGCTGGCCACACTATTCCTGATGCAGGCCAGGATGCCATTGGCCTTCTTGGCCACCTGGGCACACTGCTGGCTCATGTTTAGGTGGGTGTCAATCAGCACCCCCAGATCCCTTTCTGTTTGGCTGCTCTCCAACCACTCCGACCCCAACCTGTAGCTCTGCATGGGGTTGTTGTGGCCAAAGTGCAGCCCCCAGCACTTGGATTTGTTGAACGCCATCCCCTTGGACTCTGCCCATCTGTCCAGGTGCTCGAGGTCCTGCTGCAGAGCCCTTCTGCCCTCCAACCCACCAACATCTGCCCCCAGCTTGCTGTCATCTGCAAATTTGCTGGTGACTGACTCGATGCCCTCGTCCAGATCATCAATGAAGATGTTAAAGAGGATGGGGCCATAAATCCAAACCAACAAAAAAGTAAGCACTAAGTTGCTTAGATCAGACTAAACCTGGCAATGGAAGAATAAAATGTAATTTCCCAGCTTGTACTTTCATTATTCATTTGTTGTTTGGTGTTAATAATACATTGCAATACAGAACAAGCTAATACAACTCATGGAGTGCCTTATTATCAGGTATCCTCAAGGCACTTCACAAGAACATCAAAAAGGAGACCAAAAGACAATAGCTCATCTATAAGAGAGGCTTAAAGCTTTTGTTTAAAATGTGATGAGGTGGAGTCTCATCAACTTCAAAAGAGTTTTGTTTAGGGCTATGTCTGTTCCTTTGGGTTTTTTTGGGTCTGTATTTGTATTGTTTACTGTACTTCACAGGAGGAATAGTATCAGAAATGGGGCAAAGCCCAGCCTAATGGTGATCTGCCTGGCAGTGTTTGCAGACTTGTGGGAGAAGGAGTTTAGTGGGAATTCTGTGGCTGTGCACTTCCATCTGCATGTTTGGTGTGGAAAGGAGGCCTAGGTTGTCATTTACTATGTGCTTTCTGTAGATGTTACAGTCCAGAGCTGTAATAGGTGGCATGTAGTTTCATGAGAAAATACAGTTCTCTGGTAGGAGCAAGACAGCTGCAGGTCACTGCTCCAGTGGTGTGAGATTCAACAGGACCAAGTGCAGAGTCCTGCCCTTTGGCCACAATAAGCCCATGCAGCACTACAGCTGGGGGTGAGCGACTGGAGAGCAGCCTGGCAGAGAAGGACCTGGCAGTGCTGGGTGGCAGCCGGATGGACATGAGCCAGCAGTGTGCCCAGCTGGCACAGAAGGCCAATGGCAGCTTGGCCTGTACCAGGAACAGTGTGGCCAGCAGCAGCAGGGCTGCCATTCTGCCCTGCACTGGCACTGGGGAGGCCTCACCTCGAGCACTGTGTGCAGCTCTGAGCCCTCACTGCAAGAGAGAGATTGAGGGGCTGGAGTGGGGCCAGAGGAGAGCAACAAGACTGGGGAGGGGGCTGGAGAGGAAGGCTGCTGGGGAGAGGCTGAGGGTGTGCAGCCTGTAAAAGAGGAGACTCAGGGGGGACCTTAGCACACTCTACAATTACCTGAAGGAAAGCTGTAGTAAGGTGAGGGTCAGACCCTGCTCCCAGGCAACATCCCAGGTGACGGGATGAGATGCCATGGCCTGAAGCTGCACCAGGGGAGGTTTAGAATGTTAGGAAGCACTTCCTGATGGAAAGGGGAATTAGACACTGGGATGCACTGCCCTGTGAGGTAGTGGAGTCACCATCCCTGGAGGTTTTTAAGAAAAGATTGAATGTGCACTTGGTGGCATGGTTTAGCTGATATCATGGTGTTGGGTCATAGGCTGGACTTGATGATCTTGGAGGGTTTTTCCAGCCTCAGTGATTCTGTGATCCAACCAGTAGCAGGGCTGTGCATGTATTCCTGAGAGGCACATGTGCAAAGGCAGCTGTAAAATGCACATATACACAGCAGGCCACAGAGGTCAACACAGGCAGAAACACAGTGTCCACTCAGAAACAAGCTTGCCCCAGCAGCCTTCTCCTGTTCCTTTCTCTAGCTGATCAAAATGAAGAGTTGTTAGGGGGAAACGTGTGCGTGTTCAGCACGCAGACTGCTCCATCAGCTGGACTTGTATGCACATGCCCTGCTTGCTGGCTAATCTGCCTTGGTTTGCACTAGCAGTCACATATTGGTTTCTGTACCCTTGCTACCTTTAGTTGCTGGCATCCCAGATAGGTGGTCCCCCATGACTCATGGTGCTCAATCCAGCTGCTGGCACTTAGACCTCCATGCACTTACATACACATAGGATAGGGATTTCCCTCACCCAGAAAAAGAGACTTAAGACAGGACTGCATTTATTGTATAGCAAGTCTTGTGCAACCCCCAAATGGTCTTGTCTGCACCCCATAATGTCCTCCATACTCCTCAGAGTGTGAGATGCTCCAGAGAGCCTCTTCCATTGACATTGAATCATAGAATGGTAAGGTTGGAAGGGACCTCAAGGATCATCTAGTTCCAACCCCCCGCCATAGGCAGGGACACCTCCCACTAGCACAGGTCACTCAAGGCCTCCTCCAACCTGGCCTTGAACACCTCCAGGGAGGGAGCAGCCACAATCTTCCTGGGCAACCTGTGCCAGTGCCTCACCACCCTCACTGCAAAGAACTTCCTCCTAACATCCAGTCTAAACCTCCCCTCTACCAGTTCAAACCCATTGCCCCTTGTCCTGTCATTACAAGACCTTGTCAATAGTCCCTCCCCAGCCTTCCTGTAGGCTCCCTTCAGATATTGGAAGGCTACTCTAAGGTCTCCTCGAAGCCTTCTCTTCTCCAGGCTGCAGAGCCTCAACTCTTGTAGCCTGTCCTCATAGGAGAGCTGCTGCAGCCCTCTGAGCATCTTTGTGGCCCTCCTCTGGACCTGTTCCAACATTTCCATGTCCTCCCTGTGCTGGGGGCTCCAGAACTGTACACAGTACTCCAGACACGTGGTGCTGTCTTTTCCAAATGGACCATTGAGGCTGATGACTCTTTGGGACAACCCTAGGTAGTGCTTGGACAGAGGCTGCATTCCTCTGCCTGTGTAACTGAGGTTTCTTAACCTTCCAGAGTGGCTGCTTATGCTTTCCTGTGATGGGCCTGGGTGGTTCTGGGGCAGGTTGGTATTCAAGTTCCTCTGCACATCTGCAAACGATCTAGTCATCACACAGCCTAACATAAAGGGACTTGTATTGTAAAGATTTATTTTGTCACAGAACAGGGATGCAAGGAGACAGGGGAGCAGGTCCAAGGTGTCACCCTAGTTCATATATCCACATTATGCAACTGCATCAAAAGCTGTTGTGGATGTTAGTGCTGCAGGATTAATGATGAGTCTATGCTACAACTGCTGTCATCATTGCATCTCAGTTAAAATAGACATGAGCCCAATCTTACAAAACTTAATTGTTATGATGGATAAACCCATAACTGGTTGACTAATGCTGATGGTGACCTTGAGTAGATGCCACAGAGACATAGCAAGGTTTTTCCAATGATCTTTGAAGATCATGGTATTGTGTGACATCTCCACTGAGCCAACTGGGCACAACTTCACTAGCAAATGCAGCGAGTTAGCAACAAATGACACAAAGTGATTTGTGGGTTACTAAGGACTTGGACCTTGTTTTGCATCACTCAGGGTGGTATCACAGAAAGGAAACATCACTGGAATAATTCTGAGCATATTTTCAGGGAACAGAAAGCATGGATAGATTTTCAATAGACTTGGATCCAGATTGCCACTGTAATAAATTCTATGGCTAGGATATAAAACAAATTTTATTGGGCACAGGCATGCTTAGTAAAAATACTGTTTACATGGGTATAGTGGTGATTGAATGAACAAGATCAAGTGTATGACCACTTCCTATTTAATTAATACCCACAAGAAGATAAAAGATTTTACAGCCCATATATCAATCTTAATTGCTGCATTTTAGCCAAAATGCTAAGCTGGGTACTGCATCAGACATCTAATAGAAATTTGATGGCAAATTTGGAGGCTGGGGTCAGAGTGGCTGGAGAGCAGCCAAACAGAAAGGGATCTGGGGGTGCTGATTGACACCCACCTAAACAGGAGCCAGCAGTGTGCCCAGGTGGCCAAGAAGGCCAATGGCATCCTGGCCTGCATCAGGAATAGTGTGGCCAGCAGGAGCAGGGAGGTCATTCTCCCCCTGTACTCTGCACTGGTTAGGCCACACCTTGAGTCCTGTGTCCAGTTCTGGGCCCCTCAATTTAAGAGGGACATTGAGGTGCTTGAACGTGTCCAGAGAAGGGCAACGAGGCTGGTGAGAGGCCTCGAGCACAAGCCCTATGAGGAGAGGCTGAGGGAGCTGGGATTGTTTAGCCTGGTGAAGAGGAGGCTCAGGGGAGACCTTATTGCTGTCTACAACTACCTGAAGGGTGGTTGTGGCCAGCAGGAGGTTGCTTTCTTCTCTCAGGCAACCAGCACCAGAACAAGAGGACACAGTCTCAAGCTGTGCCAGGGGAAGTTTAGGCTGGAGGTGAGGAGAAAGTTCTTCACTGAGAGAGTCATTCCCCACTGGAATGGGCTGCCCAGGGAGGTGGTGGAGTCACCGTCCCTGGAGGTGTTCAAGGCGGGTTTGGACGTGGCACTTGGTGCCATGGTCTAGTCTTGAGGTCTGTGGTGATGGGTTGGACTTGATGATCTTTGAGGTCTCTTCCAACCTTGCTGATACTGTGATATGTTTTGGACAGGGGTAAAATGCCTGAAGTGCTCTTTATGCTGCTTCTTAACCAAGATTTCAGATGCCAGTGAGATCAAACGAAGGCATATAGCATAAGTGAATGTGAAATGCCCCATCGAGTTAGAATGCACAGAGCAGAGCCTTTTGCTAGTGCTTTTAGCTAGGAACCTGTCAGAAATTTTTATTGCAAATTTCCATTCTATTATGTAAAGGAAACTCTCTTGGGTAATTTTTAACATTTGATGTAATCTTTTTGACAATAAACCTTTCATGAGTAGAAAAAGACAAGGGAAAATTTGAGGTCACTTTGATGCACATGCAAACCGAGTTTGTTTCATTATGTTTTCCATGACCAGGAGATAACAGCGTGGACAAGACATGTCTGAAGCTTAATGAAAAAGCTGCTTGGATACACTCTGGGACATAAGGGACAGAAAATGTTCTGTCAGCTGAAGCCAAGGAGTGAAAGTCAGTGTGACTCGGGTTTAGGTGAGTCATAGCCTCTCTGTCCTTCAATTTACCCACCTGTAAAATGGAAATGATGGAGAATGGCAAAGTCACTAATTTACCAGGATTTAAAGAGTGTTTAAATATCTGCTTGTTTAAAATTTGTTGCACAGAGAATGGCAAAGATTTCCATTATTGCAGCAGCACTGCCACTGGGGGTGCTGGCTAAGAAGTTTATCAGCAGATAACAATATTGTGTTCCCATAGGAGACCTTTCCTGTAGAAAGGGTTTGTTTGGTTTGTTTTTTCTTTTTTAAAGTCAGCCATAAACTGGCTTAACACAGGCTATTTAGTCCTGAATTTATCTATCCATTTAGTGGTCCTGTCTTATCATTAAGGGGGCCTACAGGAAGGCTGGGGAGGGACTGTTGACAAGGTCTTGCAATGACAGGTCTAGGGGCAATGGGTTTAAAATGGCAGAGGGGAGATTTAGACTGGATGTTAGGAGGAAGTTGTTTGCAGTGAGGGTGATGAGACACTGGCACAGGTTGCCCAGGGAGGTTGTGGCTGCTCCCTCCCTGGAGGGGTTCAAGGCCAGGTTGGAGGAGGCCTGGAGTGCCCTGTTCTAGTGGGAGGTGTCCCTGCCTATGGCAGGGGGGTGGAACTAGATGATCCTTGAGGTCCCTTCCAACCCTACCATTCTATGACTCTATGATGCTATATTAACAAATTTCAAAGCCATTTCCAAAAATAGGGAGCAAACGATAGAACCCATTAAGTACTCTCCCAGAAACCTTAATGTTTACAACAATGGGTATCTTATCAGGCATGGCTGATGCATGCTTCACTATGAAACTCACGGTGCCATTTTGTGTTAAGGTACTGTACCACTGGCCTTGGGTACTTTGCTTTCAAAGCTTTTGATTAGCATGTTCAAACAGACCTCTCAGAAGCTGATAGGTGCAGCTGAATTAGTTGAAGAAATGAACAGTTCTGTGTGCAGTATTGTGAAATGCTGCTTGNGATGATCTTTGAGGTCCCTTCCAGCCTTACCATTCTATAATTCTATGAAATGAGCTGGTCACATGAATCAACAACAAAATGGCTCTGATAAGGTAACTTTATGAATCAGCTGTCACTTTGTTCATCAGCTGAACGGGCAGTAGAGAAAGTAGAGAACAAATCTTCTTTATGAGGCATGTTGCAGGACAATTTCCTCAAATTATACAGAGCTTGAGACTTGTTCTGAGATACAACCTTAAAAATAAGAGGAAAAAAAAGAGTCAGTTCTGAGCATAGTAGGTAATATTCCCGAAGTCTAATTAAATCTTTGTTCTCTCCAACTCATCCTTTTCATAACGTCCAACTAAATTAGTTTCTTTGTAATTACCCCTTATATTCTAACTTGCCTTGCTAAATAAGGAATTTTCCAATAAAGCCTGCTTTTATTTTGGATGAACTGAATGGCAGGTTTGCTGGAGCCTGCAGGCTAGAAGACATTGTTCATAGATGAGAAAGTAGCTGATCTTTTGCCTCAGCAAGAGATTGTGTAATTGTCTAATTCAGGCACATATTGATAATCTCAACAGAGCAAAGGGCTGTGGTTACTCTCTGATACAAAAATATACCTTGGAAAGGACTGAGTTGAGAACAGGTGCAGTCAAATGACTTTGAGGATTTTATACTAACTTCAGTGGATTTTATGTTCTTGTTGCTTAAAGTCTTCCTTTCTCACAATGATGAGAGACATCTGATACATGATGCTAGATGAATAATGTTGTTCCTTATTTTCATCTGGATTTAACAAGTTTCCAAAGTCACTGCTATAAATCACAGAATCTCAGAACCTTAGAGATTGGAAGGGACCTCCAGAGGTCATCAAATCCCGACCCCCTGCCAAGCAGGATCACCCAGGGTAGTCCACACAGGAACGCATCCAGGTCTGTTTGGAAAGCCTCCAGAGGAGACTCCACAACCTCTCTGGGCAGCCTGCTCCAGGGCTCTGTCACCCTCACTGTAAAGAAGTTTCTTCTCATGTTGAGGTGAAACCTTCTCTGTTCCTATTTGTAGCTGTTGTTCCTTGTCTTATTGCTGCTGACCACCAGAAAGAACTTGGCCCCCTCCACTTGACACCCACTCCTCAGATATTTGTACACATTGATCAGGTCTCCTCTCAGCCTTTTCTTCTCCAGACTAAGCAGCCCAAGGTTTCTCAGTCTCTCTCCATAGGGGAGATGCTCAAGTCTCCCAGTCATCCTCACAGCTCTCTGTTGGACTCTCTCCAGCAGGTCCCTGACTCTCTTGAACTGGGGAGCCCAAAACTGGACACAATACTCCAGGTGTGGTCTCAGCAGGGCAGAGCAGAGGGGGAGAAGAACCTCCCCAGCCTTGCTGGCTGCACTTTTCTTGATGCTCCCCAGGCTGCCATTGGCTCTCTTTCCCACCAGGGCACATTGCTGGCCCATGCAGAACTTACTGCCCACCAGCACTCCAAGGTCTTTCTCCATGGATCTGCTTTCCAGCAAGGCAGCCCCCAGCCTGTACTTCTGCTTGCTGTTATTCCTCCCCAAGGTGAGGTTTCTGAAAAGGTGAGATTTCTGTACAGCTCTGTGCTCTCAATAGAAACCCAAAGTTATGTGTGTTGGTGAATGTTTTAAATTATTATTTAGGTTCTATATTCATTTTTCTTTTCAAACAGCATACTTGAACAGAAGAGTTTTCTAATATGGAAACAAAAATTTTTGCTGCTCAAAACAATGATGCCTTCTGTATCCCTGTGTTAGGTAGGCTTCACTCCAGAGCTGGGTTGCTGGAAGATTGAGGGAAATTTTAGAAATCCTTTGCAATCAATTGTGAAGCCTTGCCCAGGTTAGGTTCCTGTGTATCAGTCTCAGATTTTCAAACTTTACTAGAGTTATCAGTTCCCTGTAGAGCAAGAAATTGTCTTTGTCAGCTTGCTTCATGAATTCAGCCAGCCCCTTCTCCTGATTCACACACCTCCTTCTGCTGCATTCAGGTGGGGTTCTCCTTTGAAGTGTTTATTTTTGCACCACTTTTGAGTAAGAACCTTTTATTCTTTAAGACTCTCAGGTTCATGGCTTGGATCAGTCAAAAATGAAAACATTCCATTATACCATCACTGTAGGTGTGTTTTATATCCCACCGTGCCACGACTACAAGCTAAAAACCTTGCTCAACTTTAACTTCACAGCATTAGAGAGACATTATACAAACACAAAATTGCTCAAATCCCTGAAGCTCACTGTGAACTGAATTAGTGATTCGAAGTTCTCCCATTTGATGTTAAGTATCTTTTGGATTTTGAAGGTACCAGCTGAATGCACTCCATGATAGCTTTTTGAGCTCTGATCTTAGTTTCTGCATATTAGGAAGTTTTCAGGACATTGTTATCAGTTGTTCCTTTTCTTTAGCTCAGCAATATGAGTAATTGAAATAATTCACTAGCATGTAATCACTTTACAATAAAAGATACTAATGATAGCAGTTCTGACTTATTAAGGGACCTTTTCTTTCCCTTCACAGTCACAGAGTTGTACATAGTAGACACAGAGCCTGCTCGAAGTGAGCAGCTATCTCACGTCGAGTCCTTCAGTTGCAGGACTTAATATGGACACATTTGCATGTAATTTCTCAACAGAAGTCTGCTGAAATGATTGTGTAATCCAGTGTAACTACATAAAAATGGCAAAATAGCTGCTTCCCAATTACATAATGGTTACAGGGCAGGGTAGTCAGTGTTTCAGTGCAAAATGTGATTGATTCTTAATTATTCAGTCTGGGAAGGAAGACCACTGCTTATAATTGCATTAAGGTGGTAAGTAATGACTCTGCATAGAGGGAGAATCAGCCTCACATATACATATACTCTTTGCAGTTTACTGGAAGTACTGCTCCTTCAGAGCAAAGTTGTAGAATAGTTCTCTGTTTTGAGGGTCCAGCAGTATCAACACCAGCAAAGGAGTTTCAGTGCTATTGCCTTCATGGTTTCTTGCTTGATATGTTCTTATTTGCTAACCCAGAAGCCATTAGAAGACAAAGCAGTACTGTTAGGTAAGCTGTTTCAGGAGAAATAACAATGTGCAATAAAAACAAGCAGGTAACTTTTAGCCAGAGTTGAATCTTATCAATTCCAAACTCACTCAGCAAGTAGAACTAGGCTATGCATATTGCTGTCAATCATTCACTGGTTTTCCTAGCCCTTAAGGCTCTTCCAATGAGGACAGTGATAACTGTACACCTGAGGGATGGCCAAGGGCTCAGGCCCAGCCAACTTGATTTAGGAAGGGCAGATCCTGCCTCTCCAACCTGATCTCCTTCTATGATCAGGTGACCCGCCTGGTGGATGTGGGGAGGCCTGTGGATGTGCTCTACCTGGACTTCAGCAGGGTCTTTGACACTGTTCCCCACAGCAAACTGCTGGCTAAGCTGTCAGCTCGTGGCTTGGATGGCAACACTCTGTGCTGGGTTAGGAACTGGCTGGAGGGCCGA
>WBNM01038984.1:5764-21775 GCA_013399055.1 Ramphastos sulfuratus | reverse complement strand
TTCTCTGATTCTGTGATTGTACTGGATTAGCATTGTGTAACTGTAAGATATGATCAAATAAATGCTGCTTAAGTTACTCTGCAACTTCCAGAACCCTAGCATAATTCCAAAATACAGAAAATACTTTGCATATTGGGGGATAGCTTCCATAGCAAAATATTGCATCAGGGTATTAACTCTTTGATAGTTCATAATGGATTTTGATGCATCTTCATGATCCATATCCCATTATGTGATACAAATAACTTGAACTTCTGTGATTATTTCTGCCAATACTAGAGGACAGGAACCTTCCTGTGGTGTTCCTGTGGGTTGCTGGTATCTGTGGGCCAGCAACGTGCCCTTGTGGCCAAGAAGGCCAGTGGTAAACTGAGGTGCATCAAGGAAAGTGTGTACAGCAGATTTAGGGAGGTTCTTCTCCCCCTCTACTTTACCCTGGTGAGACCACACCTGCAATACAGTGTCCAGTTTTAGGCTTCCCAATTCAAGAGAGACAGGGACCTGCTGGAGAGAGTCCAGCAAAGAGCTAATAGGATGATTGAGGAGCTTGAACATCACTCCTGTGAAGAAAGACTGGGACTGTTCAATTTGGAGAAATGAAGGTTGTGAGGGGATCTTGTTAATGTCTATAAATATCTGAGAGGTGGGTGTCAGGAGGAAGGGGACAGGCTCTTTTTGGTGGTACCTGATAATAGGACAAGGAATAATGGATATAAGCTGGAATATAGGAAGTTCCACCTCAATATGAAGAGAAACTTCTGTACTGTGAGGGTGCTGGAGCCTTGGAGCAGGCTGCCCGGAGAGGTTGAGGAGACTCCTTCTCTAGAGACCTTCAAAGTCAACCTGGACATGTTCCTTCTCTAGGTGACCCTGCTTTTGAGGGTGGGTTGGACCTGATAGAATCATAGAATCATAGAATCACAGAGTAGTAAGGTTGGAAGGGACAACAAGGATCATCTAGCTTCCACCCCCTGCCATAGGCAGGGACACTTCCCACTAGCACAGATCACTCAAGGCCTTGTCCAACCTGGTCTTGAACACCTCCAGGCAGGGAGCAGCCACAACCNATGGTGAAGTAGACATCACCATTGTTTCCTTTTCACAGCCTATAATATAATTTTCTCTATTAAAATATTCCAATTAGCCTTAAACCAGCACAAAGGTAGAAAAAGAATTAAAGCAAACAGAGCACAAATAATTATCACTTGATTAAGCAAAAGAGAAATATTTGTTTCATTGACAATTTTGTCACCAATTCTGAATGAAGGCACAGCCCAAACTAAAATAACTGTTCTGTGGTTTTAGTTTAATATCACTTTACTTATTTACTGTGCAGGGTTTTTTTTCTTACAGTACAAAATCCTGACATGCCAGCCTGCAATCTGAACATGGATGTGCTTACCTATGTAGTGTAGGTGAAAGAAACAAAACAAATTCCATTGTTGCATTTCTAAATTTCCCACAGCATAATTGCAGTTACATAAAAAGGGAGATTTTGTTTACTAAGTTTGCTTTGACATTTGAGTTCAGTTATTGCCATGGCAGAAGACAAAGCTGATTAGGTCATTTGCATCATCTAAATGGAATTCTGAGTAATGTCATCATTCAATGGGTCATTGAGAACAGAAAAGTGATTGTATCCATCAAATCACTCTTTATAATCAAGTAAATAATACTTGGAACGTATCATTAGTCTGTGAGGATAAAAAGTCTGATATTCAGATAATGGATATGGACTTTAGATTTGAAGAAAAAAGATAAGTGGGAAGAAAAGAGAGAAAACATAAAGGAAGATGAGGAAAAAGGACCTCTTAAAGTTAATTCATATTTACTGCCAATCTTATTCATATTAGACTGATTTAGGGTCTTAAATATTCTGTGATGCAGCCAATGCAAGAATTATTTTCAGTACTAATCCCATTTCATTTGTAGACTTTTGTAGGCATCAGTGTGATCTGATGGAGTGCACTGGAGTCCTTTGACAGATGTTTGAAAATGAACAGCCAAAAAAAATAATAAAATCCAAGAGCGCAAACACAAACCCCACAGCGCAAACCGAAATCTCAAACGCCCTGTGCCTCCCAGATCTTATGAAAACCCCACACAGCTTCCCCCTCATAGAATCAGAGTAATTTCATAACTCTTGCAGCTATGAAAATCCCACCTCCTAAAGACCTCACCAAGTCAATAACCCGCCTCGGAGGTGCCGACTGGTGTTCCTACAGTGGATTATGCATTTTCGGAGGTAGAAGCGTTCCAAACATCCATATTTCAAGAGGAACTCACCAGGCAGGTTTAAACAAACTCACACAGAAATATTTAACTTTGCCTGCCTGAAGCATTGACATTCAGTCAGCCCCAGATGGGTCAAGCTAGTCCAAACTTTCATTTAAAATGTACACCAGCTCCGGAGATGTGTTGAATCCATTGCGTATTAAGTTAGCCTTTGTCAGCAGAACATTGCAGGGATTTAAAGGTGTGTTAACAAATTACCTTCATTCTGAACACCACTGAATCTCCTGAGTTATAAAATTCAGCATGATTAAAAAAAAAAAACCAAAAAAAAAAAAAAAGGCAGAGCAACAGCCTGGGTTAGACTCTTTTGGAATTGTAATGTTCTTACTTTCAGCATAATTGGCAAGAGTTCTAAGAAAGCAGGAAATGTCTTTTATTGAACAGAATATGAAGTAATCCTGAGAATAATACTGTATTTAACCTCTGTAATATTAAGAATATATACATTTACACATCTCTGTATATCTTGCCTTAGGCTAGTGTCAAGAGCCAGAGTTCAGCCCTGCAAGGTACTGAGTGCTCTGGCTGTGATCCAGCAAAACACTCAACTGTGAGTTTGAACTAAGTATGTGAATCACACCACTAACTTCAATGGAATTAAAGACAAACTAACCTTAAATGCCTTGCTGGATCACAGCCACAGTGCTCAGCACTGGCTGAATGCAAATCCAACCTGAGAGAAGAGTTTTCCTCTGTGTGGTTCCAGAGGAAGCTCACAAAATGCAAAGTTCCCTTCAGAAGAGAGAGTTCATGTGACAGAGAGATTGAATAGGTTCAGAAGGGTGGGATGATTTAAAGTCTTGGGATGTTTGTGTTCAAAGAAACAAACAAAGAAGTAGATAATGCTCTTTGACTTTCCCAGGTTCAGGTATTCATTTATTCATTTAACATAATGACTGAGTCTGGACAGGGATATAGATAAAGAAGAAGACACAAAGTGAAAGAGTAGACACACAGTAAACAATGTTCCCTACTTTCTTTGCCAGATTTCTGTCTTGATTTGGGCTGTGGCTGTGGCCTCTTCAATTACTTCTGTAATTGAAAAAAAAAAAAATAAATGTCTCTAAGTTTAAGAGTGTATGAATTAAGTATGAATCAGAATCCACATCAATTGAAATTGTGACCAGCAGATTGAGGGAAGCGATCCTGCCCCTCTACTCTGCACAATCCTACCTGGACTACAGTGTCCAGTTCTGGAGCCCCTGCTAGAAGAGGGCTATGGAGGTGCTGGAAGGTGTCCAGAGAAGGGCCATGAGGATGCTCAGAGGGCTGCTGCTGCTCTGCTGTGAGGAGAGACTGAGGAGAGACTGGGGCTGTTCAGTCTGGAGAGAAGAAGACTCCAAGGACACCTTATTGTGGCCTTTCAGGATCTGAAGGGGGCTACAAGAAAGCTGGGGAGGGACTTTTTAGGCTATCAGGTAGTGATAGGACTGGGGGAAATGGAACAAAGCTAGAAATGGGGAGATTCAGGCTGGATATTAGGAAGAAGTTGTTCAGCATGAGAGTGATGAGACCCCGGAAGGGGTTGCCCAGGGAGGTGGTGGAAGCCTCATGTCTGGATGTGTTCAAAGCCAGGTTGGATGAGGCTGTGGGCAGCCTGATTTAGTGTGAGGTGTCCCTGCCTATGGCAGGGGAGTTGGAACTGGCTGATCCTTGTGGTCCCTTCCAACCCTGACTGATTCTGTGATTCTATGAAATTAAACAATTCAGTTTACAAAATTAGACTTAAGTGACATTCTTATGTGCCTGCTGCTATTCCAGCTTCAAACAGCAGTAAAGAGAGTTTAGGAAACAAAGAGTATTTCAAAAAAACAAAAGCAAACCTGTGCTTTTCAACATTCTGTATTAAGATTGCTAACTTTATCAATCCATTTGCTAGTTTTGAACTTCCTTTGGCTCCCATGAGTGTAGAGAGAGCCTTGGCAGACCAAGGTGACCTGTTCTAGTGGGAGGTGTCCCTGCCTATGGCAAGGGGTTGGAACTGGCTGAGCTTTGAGGTCCCTTCCAACCTAAACCATTCTATGATTCTATGTCTTGCAAGCTCTATTTCTGCAGCTGGTGTCCATGGCACAAAGTATTCTTTCAGAAATGATTTTGTACAAACCATAGCTAGCACTGACTCCTCACTGATTTTTGATGCCATAAATTAAACTCTGAATTCTACATAAAGTGCAGTTAAGAGCACCTTTCTCCTGTGAGGCTAAAAGCAAAGTGTTGAAAATCCTTACCAGATGATTTTCAAGTCTTAAAACCTAACTTGACAATGGCCTTAAGCATTCTTTTCAAGGCTTTAGCCTTGAAGAATAAGACTTCTTATGGAGCACCAGTGTGCTTTGTGGGTTTGTCATGTGCTACTCAGTTTCTACAACACACACTGGACCTGGATGATCTTTGGGGTTCCTACCAACCTCAACCACTCTGATTCTGTAAGGAATTCACCTCCATGCTTCCATCTCTCACCTATTCTTGATGGACAATAAGATAGGTTTTGCATTGGTTTAAGAGGTACCCAGCAAATACAACTATTATTCTGGCAGAGAAGGTTCCTGTGGTCACTACACTGCTGGCAGTTCATTATCCTACTTAGCCACCAGATGGACACAGGAAGCTCCTTTCTGCTTATGGCAGAAGGCAATTAGTGACCACAAGAGGCTTTAAGTATTTACTCAAAAAAATAGCATCAGACAGTACCCAAAGCAAGTGGAGGGGTTGCTGTTGGTGGTCTCAAAGCTGTTAGAGACTTTGCAGTTTTCCCAGGCTCTTTTCTCAGGAAGCTGGGAGCCTGGCACAGTCTCTGACCTGGTTCCTTCTCAGGAAGCTGAGAGTCTGGCACAGTCTCTGACCTGGTTCCTCTTGATTCCTGATTCAGCAGCAGCCTTGCAGAGGGGCAGGCAGGACGCAATGCCGTGTGCAGGCTTGGCACAATGTCAGGCTGGCTGTGCAGGCTGAGTGCCTGCAGGCATTTAGAGCCTGTGTCTGGTAAACTTTAAGCAGTGGAGTTTCCAGGCTTTTCAGGCTGCAATGAGGCAGCAGAGCACACTGTGCTACCTTCTCATCCCTTTTTATTAGTACAGCCCAAGACTAATGGGTCTTTGGCCAATCAGAATGACACTTTGCCAAGCCTGACCATATTAGCTGAAGCCAGGGCTTTTGTTTTCCTTTCCCATGGTTGCTTCCCTCAGCACAGAAGGAGAGGTGAAGCAGCAATGCCTGAAAGGGGGGGTCTTGGAATGTAGCCAATTGATGTGAGATATGGACAGAGCCACACACAGCAATATGATCCAAGCAATGCCATGCCACTGCCCATTTATTGAATATGAACATACATTTATATACCATTCTAACAGACTGATCAGGCCAGCCCATTACAAAAGCAATTGATCCAAATCTATCCAAGGTCTTGCCCCAACCAGCTGGCCCAAATTGCCCAGATACAAACTCTTGAGGAATTCTCTAATTGGTCTAATTCATTAAGGCAAGCTGTGTAGGAACCAAACAGTTGGATGCATCCTATCTGTTCAGAACTCTTCTTGTTTGCTTTGATCTTCTTGCCGTTGGCTGTTGTTGTTCATTTCTCCTGCCAGCTGCTGCAGCTTGTGTCCTTGGCCTTTGGATAAACTTTTCAAGCAGGCTGAGAAACTTCAGCTTACAATTTTGCAGTTAGCATAACTTGGATTTGCTCACATATCCAGCTAATACAGAATATTTCCCTACAGAGAGGCAGCAGGGGAACATATCTGAGCAAGCCACAGTCCTTAGACTCAGTGGCTCCAGGCTGTCCATTTTCATGTGGTTGCTTCTCCCCATATGTGATGGTTTGGGAGTTCCCTGCCCCCCCCCACTTTGTAAAATCCCCCAGACTAGACTCAGCCAGCTGGAAGTGAAGGACTGAAGCTCTGTTTACAGCTCAGCACAATGTACAAGCAGATATATACATTATATACAGGAATAGTTACAGAAATATACAAGTTAAAGGTAATACAGAAACACAACTCCCCTCCCAGAAATCAGAGACCCCAGGAGGGGCTCCCAACCACCCTTCCACCTTCTCCCTACCCCTATACCTTACCCCAAGCTTTGCCTTACATGCAAGGTGAGTTTGGAGGATGGGCCAGGGGGGTTGGAAGGAAAGTGGTTAGTGAGGTTACTCAGCAGAGAGGAGAAGCCAGAAGCTGCTAGACATCCTGAGACACTGTGCCCAAGAGACTGACTTATCTATGTTTTGAGTACTTATTCTTAAACATCTCAGCAAGCCTATGAGTGAAGTAGACATCACCATTGTTTCCTTTTCACAGCCTATAATATAATTTTCTCTGTTAAAATATTCCAATTAGCCTCAAACCAGCACACCATACAGAAGGGGGGAGAGCAGGAAAACATCTCTGGGTAAGCCAGGACATGCATGAGCCTATATTGGCCTGCTTAGTCCTATCACGACAACCAGATTGCTTGGCTGCCAAAACAAAAACCAAGCCCCTAAAAAGAAAAAGGAGAAGATGTCCCTTTAAATAATGTAGAAAACCCTAGGCCTGCCTCAGCACACTCTGCCACATGTGGCTTCCTCAAAGGCTGGAACCTGATTTAAAAATGCTACGCAGCACACACAAGAGGGCTCCGTTCAAGGGCAATAATTAAAGGCAGCGCTTCCCAGCTAACAGCTCGCATTGAAGCGCTGGGCAGCGCTGGCAAAGGTCTGCCACAGTGCACCCTGCAGAACCATCAAACCACACTGAGAAAGAATTCTATCAGAGGTTAGCGAACATGAGACACTTGTGAAATACAAAGTGCCCAAGCAGCTCAGCATGTGCCTCTTTTTTTTTTTATCCCTACCTCCCCTACCCCAAGGTTTATCTGGTTCCCACAATTCAACTTCTCATCTTTTCATCATATCCATCAACCTTTTCCTCGTTGAGAAACAATTGTATCCTAGGAATCTCTTGAACTCATTTATACTCTTCCCTTTATTCTTGTTTCCTTGAACCTTGTTCTGTGGCTCTGTTATCTCCTGCATGAGACACGCTCCAATTTGCTATTTACTTCCAGATCTTCAAGGCTGTAAAATGTTTTTCAGATTTCAAATCTGTCACCAGCATCTACCAGTTCCTTTCATAAACTGGAGAGCTCAATTCTGACTCACCACTTGAAATCTGAAGAAGGTTCTGCGGTCACAGGGGTACATTTATGTTTCCATCAAATTTCATAATGATATTTTAAAGCAGGATAAATTTTCTCACAGGCTTACAGGATGTCAAGGGTTGGAAGGGACCCAAAGAGAACATCAGACCAACCCCCCTGACAGAGCAGGACCAGACAATCCAGCTCAGGGCACACAGGAACACACCCAGATAGGCCTGGAAAGGCTCCAGAGAAGGAGATTCCACAACCTCTCTGGGCAGCCTGTGCCAGGGCTCTGGGACCCTTCCAGGCAAGAAGTTTCCCCTTGTGTTGAGCTGAAACCTCCTGTGCTGCACCTTCCATCCATTGCTCCTTTTCCTATCCCAGGCAGCAGTGAGCAGAGCCTGTCCCCCCTCTCCTGACCCCCAGCCCTCAGAGATTTAGAAACATTTCTTAGATCCCCTCTCAGTCTTCTCTTCTGCAGACTAAGCAGCCCCAGGTCCCTCAGCCTCTCCTCACCAGGCAGTGCTCAGTCCCCTCAGCATCCTCATAGTCCTCAGATACATTGCCATTCTGGCTGCACAGTTGGGTCAGTCAAAAGCATAAACAGTGAAATTTCTGATATCCACTACTTATTATGCACAGATTTTTAACATTCAACTTCTGGAAGCACAAGGAGGAGGCTCCTAGTTGTACACAGCACAGGAGCTCATCATCTAGTCTTTTGAAATGTATTTGCAGAACACATTTTGTTTTAAATCTGCCAGCAATTCTTAGAAATACCTTAACTTGGTTTGGCTGGAAATTCCACTTGGCTCCAGTATGTGGAAAGGCTTTAATCTGTAGTGCATTGATCCTTGCCTAAATCAGATCAAGAGATGCTTACACTTTCCCAAATGCAGTATCTCTTCCTAGAACATGCAACAAGGCTACAGTGACTGTAACAGCTCATGTCCTGGGAGGCAAGTTTCCATCAGGAAATCCATCATCAGTTTGGGAACTTCATCAAAGAGACTGATAACTAACTGCATTTGGAAAGATAATTTTCTTCTAGGGTTAGACTTAGATCTGGATTAAAGTAGTTCTCTACTGTTTCTTGACTGTTGCAACACCCTGCTGAGGCCCACAGCAGCTGGAACAGTTAAGGGTGATCTCAAGGTCAATATTTTATCTAATCTCCTGCTTTATTTTCCTACCAATGTTACCTCAAGTTTTCAACACTTAAGAGAACTTCTTTGTGAAGTCCCTGCACAGACTGTTCACAACAGCAGCACACAAAACCTGAGCTCTTGATTTTGAGCCCACATTGTCCAGCTAGCTCCAAATGAAGGCTTTTGGTAGCTCTCTGAGAAGTTTCTAGCTGTGACTAAGTTAAGATCAAAATGAAATTTAAGCCTGAGTTTACACTTCATTAGAAAAAATAGGCACTCTGATATTTTTCAATTTGTTCTTTTGGGTTCACAAGGGGAGTGAACAAAACACATCTCACACAGAGAAGGGAAGCACATCTAGGTAGGAAAAAAAAAAGCAGATTTCTTCTATTTGTGTATGAATATGTTTGCCACAGGCTTCTATCTGTGTCAGTCTTGCTGGGTTAGGAACCTGTTACTGCTGTGCTATTCCTCTAACTTCAGTAGCAGAGCTGAAAACACAGTTCTAAAGAAAATTAGCACTGGAAATATTTATCTTTAAGCTCTGCTGTTTATAATTAGTGTCTAATCAGGCACAATTGAAACTTCCTGATAAGTAGGTAGATAAATGTTTTAAACATTGGGAAACTGGGACTTGGGAAATAAACAAGGTGAGGCACCTACATAACCACTTAACCAAAATCATACTTTTCTATACTCATATAAAATACAATCATTAGCTATGATAGGAAAATTGCAATAAGCAATTATGGTGGCAGCCAGCAATGGCTGCACCAAGGGCAGATCCTGCCTGACAAATGTGGTGGTTTTTTATGAAGAAGTCACAGTGACAGTGGACAAGGGAAGGGCAACTGATGGCATCTATCTGGAGCTGAGTAAGGCATTTGGCTCTGTCCCACATGGCATCCTGGGCACCAAGCTGGAAACACATGGATGGATGTGTGGAGCACTGCTGGGTAAGGAACTGGCTGGATGGTGGCACACAGAGAGTGGTGATCAAGGGCACAATGTCCACCTGCAGACCAGTGCCAAGTGGCTCCCTCAGGGGTCAGTGCTGGCACCAGTGCTGTTTGACATCTTTGTCAGTGCCATGGACAGAGGAATCAGTGCAGCCTCAGNACAAGGTCTTGCAATGCCAGGACAAGGGGCAATGGGTTTAAACTGACAGAGGGAAGATTTAGACTGGATGTTAGGAGGAAGTTGTTTGCAGTGAGGGTGGTGAGACACTGGCACAGGTTGCCCAGGGAGGTTGTGGCTGCTCCCTGCCTGGAGGTGTCCAAAGCCAGGTTGGATGAGGCCTTGAGTGACCTGTTCTAGTGGGAGGTGTCCCTGCCTATGGCAGGGGGTTGGAACTGGATGAGCTTTGAGGTCCCTTCCAACCTTACCATTCTATGATTCTATGAATTAATCCCTTGTCAGGATGCAGCTCAATAAGGCAAGAGATTCTCTGTTACTTTAAGGGATTGAAGTTTCTCCCTGTTCCTCCTGCCCTGATCTTCACTCTCCCTTTCCTCTCTACCTCCTCCTTTCCTACTTCATGTGTGCCCTAATCTTGGTGTAGCAGTCCCACTTCCGTCCGCTCTGACTTGTCTGCTATTGAAGGCAAATGAACATCAGAATCTGTGAAAACAATAAGCTGTAAAGCCATTCAGCTTGCCATAACAACACAAAAATTGTTTACTTCTCTTGTGTGCTTGTGTGTGTGTGTATATAGATATATATTTATCTATTTTTTTTTTCAGCCAGATTTTGTTTATTGAATTGATCTATGGTACAATGCTCAAGATGGCTCAAATCTGGGAAGTGCAGTACAGGAAGAAGTGTGGAAGCAATGGAGGTTGAAAACTAGGATATTCCTAACTCCCTTAGGAAGGCATCAAGTTATTAAGTCATCTCAGTTGCTTGTTGTAGTGGTTTTTGAGTTGTGTCCCCCCCCCACAGACACACTAGATTAACCAGACAAACTCAGCTGGCTGGAAGTTAAGGAATGAAACTCTGTATTTACAGCTTAGCACAATTCACACACAGATATATGTAATATATTGTAGATATTTGCAACTATATACAGTAATATGCAAGTTAAAAGTAACACAGGAATACAAGAGCCCTTCCAGCAGCCAGAGTGCTCCCAGGAGGGGCTCTCAATCACCCTTCCACCTTCTTTCCACCCTCTCCCTTACCTCAGAATCTCTCTTACATGCAGGGTGAGCTGGAAAGGTCAGCAAGAGGTGTTAGGAGCAGAGTGATTAGTTGGGAATATGCAGGTTCAGGCAGAAGAGTGAATACAGCAACAGCCAGGCAGAGACTGACTTATCTTTATTTGTGTCCTTGTTTCTCTAGGTCCCAGCAGAACAAATGGCTAATACAAACATCACCTTATTTTTCTTTTCACAGCCAATAATCTAATTCCTCTCATTAAAATATTCCAATTAGCCTCAAACCAGCACACTGGTACAGCTGTGTCACTAGCATATGATGGGCTGAAAAGAACAACAGAGAAATTTGGTGTGGCAATGCCCCATTAGACCTAAGTTAAGGTCTGTCTTTATGTATCTCCCTTAAGTGCTCCAAAACGGTGCTTTGCCTTTAAATATCTTGACAGATTTCTCAGAGGGTGATACAGAATCACAGAATCACAGAGACATGCAGGTTGGCAAAGCCCCTCAGGATCACCAAGCCCAACCTAGAACCCTGCTCTACAAGATTCACCTTAAACCATCTCCCCAAGCACCACATCCAAACCACCCTTAAACACCCCCAGGGTGGATGACTCCCCCACCTCCCTGGGCAGCTCATTCCAGTCCCTGACCACTCTCTCCAGGAAAAACTTTTTTCCTAATGTCCCAATGTCCAATCTAGACCTCTCCAGCCTCAGCTTGAGACCATCCCATATAGACAGCAAATAAGTTAAGAGCCTGACAACTTCTAAATCTGATGTCCACAGTGAAATGGGGTTAAGACATGAATATTCATTTGGGCACAGCCCTGAGGACCTGGGGCAGAAAAAGGGATCTTGAAGATTCCCACAGGGCCTGTGTTTTGTGGTCTGTGAGGAAGCTGAAGGGATGATTTCTGACTTTGCAGAAAAAGAGAAGTGCAGAGGTAGGAGTCTCTTACAGAGAATATTATGCCAGTAACCAATATACTTCTGCTTAGAGGTGAACTCTGCTGCTGCAAGCAAAATGTGATGCAGTTGGCATCCTGTGATAGGACAGGAATTTAATGAGACTTTGCTGACACAAAACTGCAGTAATGGTTACATTACAACTCAGTCCTGTAGTGAAAACGAGGATCAGTTTAAACCAGCATACTTTCATATATCATTCTTTACTTCCTTGCAATGGAATAAAACACTGTTACCTATTTCTATTTGCATCAAGAAACCAAGTTAAATATGCTGCCTGTGTTGATACATAGATCTCTGATTCTGCTGGTTTGAAACTAATTCTGAATCAATCACTTCATATGGATATGTTTCCCTTCTTGGCAGGTGTATTACAACACTCAAAACTACAATGAACATTGTTTGCTGCCATATGGCTGCTTCCTTCTGTTTTTTTTGGTTGGTTGGTTTTGAATTTTGTTGGTTTCTTTGTTTTTGTTGTTGTGGATGTCTTACATAGTCCCCCTGCATTTCATCAACACACACATGGGCTCAGGATTTTTTAGGCTGTGATAGGACTGGGGGGAATGGAACAAAGCTAGAAATGGGTAGATTCAGATTGGATGTTAGGAAGAGGTTCTTCAACATGAGGGTTGTGAGAGCCTGGAATGGGTTGCCCAGGGAGATGGTGGAAACCTTATGCCTGGGGGTGTTTAAGGCCAGGCTGGATGAGGCTGTGGCCAGCCTGACCTAGTGTGAGGTGTCCCTGCCCATGGCAGGGCAATTGGAACTAGATGATCCTTGTGGTCCCTTCCAACCCTGACTGATTCTATGATTCTATGATTCTATGGTTCTATGATTCTATGATTCTATGGTTCTATGACTTATGGTTCTATGGTTCTATGATTCCATGATTCTATGGTTCTATGACTTACAGTTCTATGATTCTATGGTTCTATGATTCTATGGTTCTATGACTTATGGTTCTATGATTCTATGATTCTATGATTCTATGATTCTATGGTTCTATGATTCTATGATTTTATGATTTTATGATTCTATGATTCTATGGTTCTATGTTTTATGGTTCTATGATTCTATGGTTCTATGACTTATGGTTCTATGATTCTATGATTCTATGATTCTATGATTCTATGGTTCTATGATTCTATGATTTTATGATTTTATGATTCTATGATTCTATGGTTCTATGTTTTATGGTTCTATGATTCTATGGTTCTATGACTTATGGTTCTATGATTCTATGATTCTATGATTCTATGATTCTATGGTTCTATGATTCTATGATTTTATGATTTTATGATTCTATGATTCTATGGTTCTATGACTTATGGTTCTATGATTCTATGGTTCTATGACTTATGGTTCTATGATTCTATGGTTCTATGATTCTATGATTTTATGGTTCTATGGTTCTATGACTCTATGATTCTATGGTTCTCTGATTCTAAGACCTTTTTCTACTCTGCATTAGTTGTGAAGCTCATCAAAATCACCAAAAGTGGTCCTCTCCTTTCCCTTCAGCTCTATTGGTGCAACTGCTGGATAGAGTTATTTCAGCTGCCTTTAACAAGCTCCTTTGAATTCTGTTTTATATCCACTTGAGTTAAGGGTTTTGCACTGTGCATTATGTGTCACAGCAGAGGTTTTACAGTCTTGCCCCCTCCTTACACTTGCTCTCTACTGCTCAGTGACATTGCCATCATAAATGTTACATCATGCAATTTTATCTACAAAGACAAGTCATTCTGACTTATGTTTTGATACTGCATAATCTGAGGGTACATTTGCATCTTGCTCCTATTTGGAATTAGATTGGCATTCAGACTACCTCTTAAGAAGTAAATAGCTGTATTTCTTCCTAAGTAATAGCTCAGATATTTATGGATTAAAAGTAGAAGGGAGTTGGTCTCTAGCTTGATCTAAAGCCTACTGAATCAATGGAAAGCCTTCCACCGCAGCAATCAGCTTTGTATCAAGTCCCTTGTGCAGTATCTGTCCTCCACTTATGACATGCCTCATCCTGTAACTCTCAGCAAAGAAAAGGAAAGAGCATCCTACTTAACAGCTGATAATGTATCTCTGTTAATTCAGTGCTTAAAAATAGCTCTTCAGGAGAAGGTGTACATTTATTTATAAGAGCAGGAGCAAAATTACAGACCTTTGCAATTAATTTATCACTCTTTGCAATTTCTATTCCATGCCAAAGGAAGTAACAATAAATATTTAGCAAAGGAAAATAATCTGCATTTAGAGCATTTTAATACATGCTTAAAAGAAAATCAGCATAGATCATTCAACTCTGGCTAACATTTTTTTTTTTTTTATCTTGCATCTGTCTTTCTTTGATGGATGTTGTTCATGCTCCTTATTTTACAGTAACAAGTAGAGCTTTAATTTTTCTATCTTCCTTCTCTCTAGTGCTAGGCTATGATGGATGATGTGACAAAAAGATTCATCAGTATGTTCTAAATCCCAAATACAAAATACATTAATGATATAAAAAAGCATATTTGCATTCTCCTCTGACAGCATTGCAAATGCATCTACTTGTTCTCTCCTTTTTCCCTTTTACTTGTTTAATCTTGATGATCATGCTAATTCAATATAAAGTTATCTTGCATTTTTCAAAGTACACGAGTGTACAGTATTGATCTAATGTGCTTTGAGGCATTATCTGCCTGCAGGTTTTGGATATGGTATTGAAACAGCACCAGCTGAATAACAGGCAACGAACTCAGAATCCAGAATTGGATTTCAAATCAACTATGTCCCATGCTCTAAACAGCATTTCTAAACCACTGTGCCAAGTACCATATTCTTTCTAAAACTAACCATGTGCTAGAGAGCAGCCCCATGGAGAAGGACCTGAGAGTCCTGGTGGACAAGAAGTTCTCCATGGGGCAGCAATGTGCCCTCATGGCCAAGAAGGCCAAAGGGATCCTGGAGTGCATTAAGAGGAGTGTGTTCAGCAGATCTAGGGAGGATTTCCTCCTACTCTGCCCTGGTGAGGCTCCACCCAGAATATTGCATCCAGTTCTGGGCTCCCAAGTTCAAGAGGAACAGGGATCTACTGGAGTAGAGTCCAACAGAGGGCTACAAGGATGCTGAAGGGACTGCAGCACTGCCTGAGGAGGAGAGGCTGAGAGCCCAACCGGTTAGTCTGGAGAAAACTGAGAGGGAATCTAATAAATGTCTACAAATATCTGAGGGCTGGGGGTCAAGAAGGAAGGGACAGGGACAGCCTCTGCCCTCTTGCGCCAAGTGATAGGACAAGAGGCAATGGATGGAAACTACAGCACAACATGAGGAAAAGCTTCGTTACTGTTAGGGTCCCAGAGCACTGGAGCAGGCTGCCCAGAGAGGTTATGTCTATTCAGTATTAGCTGGATATGTGAGCAAATCCAAGTTATGCTAACTGCAAAATTGTAAGCTGAAGTTTCTCACCCTGCTTGGAATGCTTATCTGAAGGGCCAAGGACACAGGCTACAGCAGCCTGCAGAACTACAGTAACAACCTGGAATCAAAGCAAACAAGAGGTGTTCTGGACAGATAGGATGCATCCAACTGTTTGGTCCCTCACAGCTCGCCCCTTAAGGACTCAAACCAATCAGTTAATACCAAAACCTTGTCCCTTAAATGATGTGGACCAATTGCTTTTGTAATGGGCTGGCCTGAACAGCCTGTTAGAAGGGTATATAAATGCATGTTCATGTTCAACAAATGGGCAGTGGCATGGCATTGCTTGGGTCATTTGGTCTGTGTGTGGCTCTGTCCAGATCTCCTCTCAATTGGCTACATTCCAATACCTTCCTGTATCAGGTATAGCTGCAACAGTTATGGAGTCACTTTCTCTAGAAACATTGAAGACCCACCTGGATGTGTTCTTCTGTGACCTGTGTTAGATTCTGTGGTCCAGCTGTGGCATGGAGGTTGGATCCAAAGGTCTCCAGAGGTCCCTTCCAACCACTATCATCCTGTGATCCTGTAAAGTATGGATCATGAACATCCAGTCATCTTTCTTTGACTCTTCTGAAGGGCAGAGTTCACCTTAACAATTAATTCCCTCAAGTTTATTGATCTCTGGGTTATCAATAGGTCTGATGTAGTTGAATGATTGCTTGGAATACTTCTGGCATCCTTTGTAATTCATGCAGAGAAAAACCAGGCCAGGCAACAAGGAAGGGCTGGTGAGTGAAGTGAAGCTGAAGGGTTGCCTTGGCTGCAGTGACCATGAAATGGTAGAGTTTAGGATCCTCAGGGCATCAAGGAGGGTGCGTAGCAAAGTCACAGCTCTGGACTTCAGAAGAGCAGAGTTCAGCCTCT
>WBNM01038983.1:84043-124789 GCA_013399055.1 Ramphastos sulfuratus | reverse complement strand
GGTGTTGGGGGGAAGAAAAGCAACACACCAAAATTGATGAACTTTATGGAGAAGGAAGCTTTCAAAATGCAATTTATATTCTTTAGAAATGTTCCCAGAGAGTAAATTAAATGTATACCCTTCTATGTAAACACTATTTGTGCAGCAGTCATGTTATAAGTTTAATAAAAAATGATCTATCACCCCTGTTTGTAAGATTTATAATTCACATGGCAGTGGTGAATCTGGGAGCCCAGCCACAATGCATTTTCTATACTAAACTCTGATCTCTGCAGTGTGAAGGTGCTTACAGCAGTGGCTGAAAGGAGCAGAAAATAGTTCAGGATCTTCTCTTGGCTCTATTTATTTATTTATTGGTTTGGTTTTTGAGGAGACGCTATGAAAATGGAAAGCTTGCATCTCAAAAGGCCGGAGTTACCCGTGGGGTTACTGTTCTTAGCCAGACATGCTTAGGCAAATCCAGCCACTGTACTTTTATTAGCAGGTAATGAAAAGGTGCAAGTTAAAGTGGGAAAAGGACTGGGTGGTTTTTGAAAACAGTACTTCAGCAAACAGCTTCGTCTGGCAGAGCCTCTTTGTATCGTAATTACATAGAATAAAAATCTTCACAATCATTCAGAGAGGGAGAGAAAATGCTAATGCGCAGGTTGTGGCAGAAACTGAACCAAAGCAATGAGATTTGCAGCTACAGCTGATTCCCTGTCTCACACTGTGATTTTTGACAATTTCTTCCCCTGCCTCCACGAGAAGGTTCAGGTCTCCACTCTCTTGCTGAACTGCAGCTACAGAAGTGGCTTCTCCCAAGCTGCTGTTTCCTGGTGTGCTCATTTTGTCCTTAAAATATGAAAAAGTTGAGCCCTCCAGACTGTTGATTACAGTAGATGGGAGCTGGTAGGAGAAGCCATGAAAAGTTTCCAGCAGTCAAGCAGGGTTTCGGTTAGGATGCAGCTCCTAACATCCTTTCCAGGCGTCTGCTCCCTCCCTGCTCCACTTCTGAAAACATGCAAAATTTATCTGACTTACCACAACAGCTTGAAGGGCCAGCTTGGATAAATATGTATTTTTGTGATCTCTATTGGTTTTGCACATATGGTATCATCTACCTGATTGATTGTAAGGGCTCCGTTGACTAAAAACCGAAGGGATTTTGGTGGCTACATTCATTCTGAAAATACATATTCATCGCGGGGCGCGCCGCGGTCCCCTAACCGTGAAGTCACTGCCATGCAGGGTGGCGACGTCTCTCCCGTAATGAATCACCAGCTGATGGACCTCGCTGGAGTCCTGACACTTCCATCCTCCCGCGGGTGGCTGCTGCCACCCTCCAGCTCCCAGCCATGTCCTCGGCTCCAGCAAAAGGCCACGGAGCTGGCTGCCCTCCCCACTGGCTGCCTCCTCCAAACCACAGCTTTCAGAGCTTTTCTTTCTTCTCTTTTCTTTCTGTCTCTTCCCTTCCCCCCCTGCCCCCCCTTTAATTTCAACAAGGCCAAATTAATTGTTTGCAAAATGAAGAAATGGATCCTGCAGCAATCTTATCCCTCTGATAACTCCTCACAATTTGCAGCAGAGTTCCCTCTAGCATCAGCTACCGAGCAGGGTCTGTTTTCCTTCTTTTAAGAGTACTCTTTTCTCCTTCCCACCACCACCCCACACAACCTGGGAGACAGACTATATTAAAAACCACCGTAAAACAAATAACTGCCTTCGTGGGGAAGTGTGTTGTTTCTTTTTTACATCCTTATATCTGACCCTGATCTGGATCCCAGAGCCAGTGACAGAAATATTGACATCAGCTGGGAAAGGATCAGGTTTCGTTACACAGGGGATGAGTCCTGTAAACTTTGTCGTGTTGACAGAACCAGGTCCCATGCTGGTAGGTCCTTCTGATGGCCAGCAGAAGGTTTAAACACTGCTCCTGCTCCACTGTAGCCCAAGGGAGCTTTCTCACTAACTTCAGTACCAGCAGTGTTACACCTTAGAAGTAAAAAGAGATGGATTCTGCTACAGGAGGCGCACTACTTGGCTCTCTAGGTAGCATCACTGGCCACTCTAAGACATTTCTGTGATGCAGAGTCCCAAGAATATCATGATCTGATCATTAATAAAAAAGGCAGAAAGTCAGTTTAAAAAAAAAAAGGTTCCTCTCTTTTTTACAGTTTTACATTTTACAGCTGAGCTACAAACTCCTGATAAACAGAGGCCACAGTGGGAATGCTGCCACAAACTTCTGTGTGACACCAGGAACAGGCACAGGCGCCTGTTACCTGCTCTGGTGAGAGAATTCATAGGTTCGTGATGAAGTAGGAGCACTTAGGATTTCTACAGCATTTGCCTTCCTATTATAAACACTTGCTCAAAAACCCAGCCCTCCCAATTTTTGGTCACAGCTTTATCTCAGAAAAGGCTGAAGAGGTACTTAAAATATTTTTCAAGAGAAAGAAAGAGGAGAGAGAGAGAAAGAGAAACCCCTGCCCATTCTTCTGAAATTTAAGTAGGCAGCCCTTGAAAGATCACTGAGAAAAGTCTGTATTTTCTCAGGTTTAACTAAATAATTTATGCATACTTTCACTTTGGCATGATGAAGCAATTTTAGCCTTTAAAACCCACAACTACTCAGCAGGGAAAAGGTCTGGTTCCTGCAACTTAAATAATTGAAACATCCAGGTGGAAATGCTTTCAGTGCTACTCCTTTCTGGTACAAAGGAGGAAGACTCCCAAACTCTGAGAGACACCGAGAAGAAAAGGAGCGATAAAAGAGCCAACCTCGGATGCATTCAATGTTGAAGGGAAATCCAACATTGTTTGCTAGAAAAAGATGACCAAAGAGATGCTTGGAGTACATAAATCCACTAGGTAAAAATGCTTAGGAAAAGAAGAAAAAAAAAAAAAATTGGCCTAGAGCTACAACAAACATGCTTTCCAAAAGAGCACAGTAAAAATATCCCTCTACCCTCTAACCCAAGTCAGAAATGGTTTGTGTACGCTTAAGGGTTAGGCAGATGTTAGGGGTCACTGCAGAAGCTGTGTGAAAAACTGCACCACCAGCTTCTGAACTTACAGAAATGAGTGCAGCATCTAAGTCATAGCCCAGCAGCTTTGTGCCAATGAGAACTGAAAAAGTACCTGGGCTACTTTGCTCCTTCCTGTGTTAGATGGGAGATGTGAAACTCCAGAGGTACATGTGAAAATTTATCAGCTTTAAAAGACAGGTAAGAATGGACCTTTGAGTCAGTGGCCAACCAGCATCACATCAGGTTTCAATGCATGGTGGCAACGACATACTTGCAAAGAACATGGGATGCAGCCAGAGCCTGGCTCGGCTGGTGTCCCAGGGAAGGACATTATGGCCAATGGGAGTGGATGGTTATGGGGGCAAATGCTTAAAACACCCAAAAAAACCTAGAAATGAAAGTGCCAACAGCATGGGTACCGCTAGAACTGAATAACTAGTAGTGATCTGACACAGGATTAAGCTCCATTAATCAAGATGTCTCCCAGTAAACAGTATTACTGAAATGAACGTTTGGCTTTGTCCCAAGGACAGACATGCCTCGGACTGCTTTCCCCTTTGGTATGTATTGAGCAGAAAGTATTAGAGTTAGCAGTGACCCATATATCTAAACCACCAGCATTTTCTGTTAGGGAAAAAATATCTGATTGTCCTTTCTAACCAGCTTTAAAGCCTCCATTGTTCAGCGTGATCCTTCAAAACATGGCAGGGACGATGACCCAGGGCTGGAGAGATGCCTTCTGCATACCCATGGTGTTCTTATTGGGTTTTGCAGACACGGGGACTCCTAAATGCCTGGGAGCCTTTCGTCACTTCATGTTCATCAAGAGAACAGCAGTAATACACCAAATTAATAACCGCATGCAGCCATCCCTCCTACAGCCAAGCTCATCCTGGTGCCAGCGCTCACATCAGCAGCCCAGTCACACCATGCGTTGAGAGCTAACGAGATGTGTCTTGGAGAGCAGGAAGTATAAGGGAGACTGGCCCTGCTGTGCCCTCACATGGGATTTCCCCTCAGCACTCTTCACCTGTGGGTTCCTACTCCTCGGCAAGACACCTGAGAAGGGAAGCGGGAAATGAACCGTTCTCTTCTGGCCTGCCCTCCATCAAGCACAGGGTGCCTGGGGCCTGTTTTTCTCTTCTTTTTCCTACCAGGTGTCTCACTCAATATATTCTCCTCAATGCAAAAAAGGGCAAAATTCACGCCCTGAAGCACTAGAAATGCTCCAGTTGGTGTTGTAACTGATGCTCTTTCAGTGCAGACTTTGGTTGCCATGCACATGAGAAACTACTGGCTGCCTCTGTGTGTGTGTGTGTGGAGTAACAGCACCTCCAGAGCCAGCTTCCCACCGGACTTTGAGCTTAAAATGGCTCAAAGTTTCTCCTATCTACATGTGCCTCATGGTCAGCTGAAATGTTCTTATTAGGCTGGTTCCTAACCTTATCCTGGCAGCCAAAAGGAAGTGCAGAGCCGCACACAAGAGGCTGTTGAAACCACACATCATGTTTGGGTTTGCTGTGTCATAATGATTTTATTTCGGTTGGGATAAGACTTTCTGCAGCTGTTTTCCTATGGAGCTGATGGCAAAGGGCAAGGGCTTGGCTGATATCGAGCTAAAGGGCAGTGAGAGGAGAGACACCTCCTGACAGAGAGAACATCTCTTAAAAATGTGTTATTGTTGGTGTTTTAGGTATGTAAACATTAGAGACATTGGCCTGTGGTTATGAGGTAAAATGAGGGATGTGGAGTGAGGCTTCAGACCTCAAGCCTTCAAGTATTTTCCCTTTCTTTCAACCTTCTATGTTTTCCCCTTTTAAAACGTGGTATTAATAGCCTGGCCGCAGCCTTCGCTGCAGAGAGGTGTGGGTGCCCCAGGGTGCTCCAACTGAAAGAAACTCTACCTTCCCTCCCCAGTTTCCTTGCTAGTGAAGATCCTACCTGGCCAAGCAGGACAGCCTCATCCTCTAATTAAAGCAACAGAATATAACTGAGGACATGACCCTTCCTGCACCAGGTACCTGCCTCAAAACTCACAGCTAGTTGCTTTGAGCTATAAACATCCTTTAGTTGTTGAGTCTGCTCAGGTCTCAGCTGGTGCCTACCTCGAGGTGAAAAAATAAACAGAGAATTTGACAAAACAGTACCTACTCAAAATTTAAAGTTATTCACTCTACAAGGTACAGCCCATGTTGGGATTATTCTCACGGGAGAAAGTTAAACTTTCAAGGTTGGTATTGCTTCTGAACAAAGTATAAATCAGGGGCTTTCTGGAGGCAGCTTTTGCTTGCTTGTGTCTCGCACTCCTGAATTTAGATGGGGACTGGAGAGCCTGCGTTTGCAAACCTGCACAATTTTGGGTGCTGGAATAGCCATTATATCAACACTAAGAACAAAGCAAGCTTGGGGACTGTGTGTGAAACTCCTCTAACAACCACCCAAAAAATAAAGAGGCAGTCCGTTTGGCACCAAGCTCCCCGAGGAAACGCATGAACCCGAGGTGAAAGGCCTTTTCTTCTCTTCCCAGGCTGCTAAACCGTCTCCTTCTCCTCATTCATTACCCTGAGTTAAGCTTTGCAAGCTTACAGTAAACCTGGGAGAGCTTGGAGTTTTGCAGGGAGGAATTTCACATTAAGGATTCGCTTCCCCCGCCTCCAGCTTGTTCCCCCTGAATCTTCAAATGGAACACCTGATATAAACCTAAAATCCTAATCTAGCCTCAAGTGCATTAATAGAAGCTTTGATTATTATTTTTTTTTAAAGGAGAGAATTAACTCCGTAATCCTACTAGTTACACTTCTAACAATATTATTTTAAGACAATTAATTCATATTTTAAACTAATGAAATTACTAGCACAAGACACTAAACTTCTTTTAGTATATTAAATTGGGCAGATTGCTTCTCTCCTTCTAATTATGAATGTAGCAGTTACAAAAGAAACTGTCATTTTGATAGAGTAAAAGACAATCTGTCTGCCAAAAGTGTCCAACCATAATTCTAAAAAAAAAAAAAAAAAAAAAAAAAAAAATCTGCATCAAGAACATGCTACTTTGTTTGATGTACTGTCTTATTGGAAACCTAATTTGCTTTCAACCTCTGAGACAACACATACCATAAGTTTGTGTGACTAATTTTCTTGGAAATATGAGTAATTAGAATAAGGGAGGAAGGGAGAGCTATTTGAAAATTCAGAATGAACCCCGCAAAGTTGCTTTCTTTTTTTCCCTTTCAGCAAAGGGAGAGGGGTGGCTTTGCACAGCCTGACGTGAGCTCCACATGTAAATTGCGAGCCGCTGCAAAGTAGGGAGAGGTTTATTACCTGAGGTGAGCACTCCCCGAGCTCCTGGAGTATAAAAGCATTAGCCGTATGTTCTAAGCGAGTCATAAAAATCAATAAACAGGAACCCCCCACCTGTGCTATGGCCCCAGTGTTAAGTTTTATACATGTAGTAATAGTGCATATCAATTTTCACCACCCTTCCTACGCTAGCTATTACAAGGCGTACAACCACCGGAGGGACCGCGAGAGCAGTGCCATTCATCCCACGGACTTGTCCAGATGCCAGCTCCATTGCATCATTGTCAATTTTATTCTATCTACAACTGGACAAGGCTGCAGCCCCAGCTCCTATCCACCCACTCAACCCCGCAACAATTGCAAACTCTGTTTGGCTGGTTAAAGAGTTTACAAGCCAGCTGAAAGAAAACAGAACAGTTGCATATTAATGCACCCAACAAGCCCTGAAAGATCACATAATGGAGAGGGAGAAACGTGTAACTGCAACCAATATGGGACCTTGTCCAGCTGCCTCAGCCTGTGGATTGGGGACTGGGTTTTTAAATAAATTAGCCATAAGCATCAATACGCAGCTGCGCCAGGTTTTGACTGCCACTAGTTGTGTTGCTATAGGCTTCTTAATTGCTCCAAGGTAGGGAAAGCCTGGGTCGGTCCAAAGCTGGTGTACTCTCAAAACCAAACAGTGCTTCGGATGCAGTGGCTCTGCCAAGCTGCAAAAATAACTGCTAAATTGCACTTATCTTACAATTAAAAAGAGCAACGCTGATAAGGCAGAGAAGAGCATGAGCATAAACCTTTGCCACCTACTTTCATCTATTCATTAATCTATGGAAATAAGAGTGGCAGGTTTAGTTAAGTACCAAGTAGACCAGGAGAGTTAGTTGCCTTTCATTTTCTAATCAGGACAAAAAAAAACAAAAACAAAAACAAAAACAACAACAAAAAAACCCCCCAAACAACAACCAAACCCTGAAACCCCCAAACTTTGAAGAGCATTTCATTCTATGGGCATCCTTTAAAAGTGTCAGGCTTTCTAATTACAGCCCAAAGATGACCACTGCAGACTTCGGCAAGTAATAAGAAGCATCTGAAGATGAAGGCTTTGATTCTGAAATCAGCATGACCCAAGTGTAGTCTTCCTTTATGAAAAAGAGCTGCAGTAGCTTCAGTTTTAATAGGAAAGAGGGGGAAAAGAAAAAACAAAACAAAACAAAACCCCCAACAGCCCAGCACTTGACGATGACCCTTTCTCCCTGCCCCAACAAAAAGACAAGGAGTTTTATCTGCCTGAGGTTGCCTCTGATAGTGCTTATGGTCCGGAAGTACCACTCATGGGCACTTAAACCAGCATCACTCAGAAGCATAAAAATAGAATAAAGTTGTACAGCAAATGAGAAATTATGATATAACTCAAGTGTTGTGACACGAAACGAGCGAAATGAACGCTCCAAACATTCCCTGGAAGTGATAAAAATCTATCTGAAATTAGTTGTGCCATCAAGGTGTTACTTAAGATGAAGTAACGCCTTCAAAAAGCTATCTGCAGTCAGAGCTGCCGCAGCTCTGCAGACAAGCTAACCATTTTAGGCAACAGGAAAGAAAGTAAGACCATTGTCGTTGTGAACAGCTGGCATACAATAGATAATTTAAAGGAAAGTGACCCTCATGTATAATTTTTAACTGAAGAACTGTCAAGCCCCATTAGTTCCAATAGGGCCTGGTAGGACTGAGGTATGCTTATATGTTTATAGGGGCATCGTATGAGAAGAGTTTCCAACAGAGCAGTGAATAGAAAAAAATAAACCGAAACCCAAAACAATAACAACAACAAATTTTATGGGAACTTGCCGGGATTTTAATTATTTTCTTTTCCTGACAACAGGATCTCCACTTCTCAGATGAACCCCCCAAAAAATGGTAGAAATGTCTTTAAAAATGGTTTTGGGAGCCACTTTTAGCCATGTTCTGAGTCACATGCACTGATAATGCTGAGGGACTCCGAAAGATACCCATTAATTGTGGAAACTGTGCTGCTAAACCTCTATTGCCTCCTCGGCTGGTGAATAAAACAAGCCAAGTTAAAGAGCAAGGCAAGAAAAGAGGACTCTTTAAAGAGGTGCAAAAAATGAGGGGTAGAACCTGGGGAGAACATAAAAAAAGTGAGTAAGTTAGGTAAAATAAAGCTGCAGCACCATTTCTGCAGACATATTTTAGAGGCCAGTCCAACATTATAAACAATTGCTATAAAACCTGAAAGGTCCAGGTGTCGCTAAGTCATGTTTACTTTATGGCTTTCACTTTGCTATTTGGCAGCACTTCTAAGACCATACTGAACGATGTTGCCCTCAACTTAAAAGTGCTATAACTTTCTTGCCCAGACTTAAAAGAGATACTGTAAAATTATTTAGCAACTTCTTGTGCCATAAACGATACTGGGATGTAAACCTGGAGTCCTTTTCTTGTGTGTCAGTCAGCCCCCTCCTTTAAAATGCTGAGTTTGGATGGTGGATGTATGGCAGGGCTTGGGTACGTAGATGGGAGTGGGGTAAGTAGAAGGAAGGGATGGAGGTGAAGAGGGTGAAGCCCTCTGAAGCACTTAAACTGCTGTCAGCCTTATGCCTCCTGGACACTTCAGAGTACAGTGGAAGTGGGGACAAAAGCACTGAATACAGGCAAATTTTGGATTTGTCCCTTCTCCTTGTGAAGTTGTCCTTTCTTGGGGAAAGCAGCATGGCAAAATGGCGCTGGGTTTGGGGTAAGTTATCTCCTTGCACCGCTGGGATCTCACCGTGCTTACCACTAGGGCCAAAGGTAGGTGAATGGGTGTCATGAAACCAGGGGATGCTCACAGTTGAGGTCAATATTGGGTTTAAAGTAAATGAAAGTAGCTGATTCTGGCCTTAATGAATTGACCAAATGCCTATATATTGAAAGAAAAAACCAACCAACCAAACAAACAAAAAAAAAAACAAACCCAAAAGAGCCACCAAATTGTCATTTAAAGACCTAACAAGAGAACCATCCTTTTAAATCCAAGTCAAATAGTATGACAACAAAGCCAGGAATCCTGTAGCCTGTCCTTTACTAGACACTATATCAAGTGCAGTCATTAGGCCGGCTATAAAAAGAAGGTTTAAATACTAATGTATTTTTTAATTTGTTTTATACCCTAAACAAGCAATCAATGTACATTAATAAACATAATTGTTTTTTTGGCATCTGTCCATTCATATGGTCTACCTTGTCAGCCTGGGCAAACACATCAGCAAAATCCAGTAACCACAAGACACAAGAAGGAAACACCAACGAGGACTTCTCCACTATGCATAAAGCATCGAATCGCTTTGCTACTCCACTATCGAAGCACTCCAACCCCCAAAGTTTGCCATAACCTCCTCCTGTCCCTCTTAAACAATGACTTTGACAGGGTTTTGTCCACAAATACGGCTTTCAAGTGCGGGTGCAAAGAACCTTTAACGAGGTGGTAAATATGTTTACCTTTGATAAGGTGAGCTGCCTGATAAGATAAGGTGGATGGCCACTTTTCAAAAGCAAACATGTGCAGAGCTCGGGGCTCTCACCCAGGAGCTCTGCTGGATTTGATCAGCCTAGGACAACTTCTATGCACTCTGGAATAGCTTCCTGAAATCAATTTGTTCCTTTTCAGTTTTAATTATAAAATACCACTCGCTAGAGAGAGATTTATTCACTCAAGAGGGTGCAGCATTGGAGATGGATGTGTAAAAGTTGCTCATCTCTGTAGTGTCAGCAGTTAGAGTGCAGCTTTTGGTTTAACTAGGACACTGTGAGTATCTACCTCCTGGTACACGACCTCCAAGCAATCCCCATCCAAGGGACCTCTTGCAAATGGAAAAGATCAGGAAATATCTCAGACGAGACTCTAGATGGTCTGGTAGGATTATATTGAGTGCTAGTGTCCAGAGAAACACATGCCAAGAAAAAGCTCCACTGGGGGCAAAAAAAATTGTTTCAACCCCATAATGCCTTCTGACATGTCTACCAGGTCCTCTCTGTAGGTGACCCTACCCAAACAATTCTGGCTGGTCCATTGGTTGTAGGCAAGAAGATGGGAGGTAACATGGGCAGCATCTGTGCCACAGAAACCTTCTGGAATGTCATTTGTTGGAAGAAAGGAAAGAGAAATGTTGCAAGGAGAGCAGATCCGAAAAGTCCAAAGTGGTAGCTCCACCAAGGGCTTTAACACACTAGAAAATTTATGAAAACATGAATAAAAGGTAACTTATTCAGTGTCAGCCTTACATATTTATAGTTTAAAAATTAGTCAAAGTTTATGTCCTGAGGTTGCACCTACAGGAAGCCAGATGTGTGCCTTCTGCATGTGACCTAAGACAGGCCTGAAGCAACAACTAGATAATTTCTCGCTCATACTCCACACCGTCGATCGCGGCGGCTTTCTGAGGTGAGAGAATCTGACAGCACTAACTCTCCAGGGCAGAACTTTCCAGTCAAGTGGATCAACGGACTGAAAATCTCTTATGAATAGTCATTAGGCCTTCATTACAAACCCCTCACAACCCAGTTCTCTTTTCGCAACCAAATGCCTTTTGTCATCTTCACAAGGTGCATCATTTAATTACCAATTGATTTCTTTATATATGACAACATGTCAGATAGCAAAATACAGTGTATCTCCCTTAGGGGGAGAAGTCTGTTAACTATCAGCATGCCAGATTACTGAATTTAGCTGCAAGACAGCTCCACTGCGCCTTTATTCTAACTCGCTTCCCACTTTTCCAGAGGAGCGGTACGGGAAAGAAGCGAAGACCATGGCAAAGAGGATTTTTTTGGGGGGGTTGTTTTTATTTTGTTAATGGACTTATTTATTTTATTTCATTTTTACCCCTTCCTCACTCTGTCAAAAAATTGAAGCCAGCTTCCAACATTTCTCACTCTCTTTTTAGGCACACGCGCACCCCGTGCCTGCGCGTACGTACGTTGGCATCCACCGCTATATGCACACAGAGCGCCGGGGCTCAACCACCTCAAACAATTGTTCTCATTATAGCAGGAATTTACCCAGCTTCTGACTTTGCTAGCAGGCTGAATCTTCCCCTTCACAACTGCAGCCTGATAATCAAGCCCGTACTGTATTAATAAGCTGAATAATAAGGGAATTTCAGAAATGTACAGGACTATTATACCATAACAATAAAACCTCAAACTGAGTAAACCAGAGCAGTGCTGAAGGTAGGCGTCGGAAAATAATGAAACCAGTGTTGCAGTAATGCTCTCCATTGTATGGCAGTGTAAATGCCTGCTTCTTTCATACACAGAAGCTACATTACATGAGTCCGAAATGTTCTCAGAGCATCACTGTGCCTGGTTGTGATAGAACCTGGCACCAGCAAGCACTGAAAGCTGACATTATACTGTAGGATGTGCTGCAGGTGTGCAGGCCTGCGAACGTGCTCTAATTACATATTTTCCTGCAGAGCAACAATTAAGGTCGCCAAAATAATTACCAGTTTCTTAATCCCTCTCTAACAAGACTGACACGAGGAACGGTTTCTTTTTCCCTGGTTATTTTGGAGGTGTACTCAAGATTTGGGCTTTTTTTTTTTTTTCTAGCTTGCCATGTAAAACTAATTCTTACATTCAAATGTGTGATTATACCCATTGTTGCTGCTGGGATGTTGGGTTTTGGGTGTTTTTAAGCCCAAACCTTTTCTAAGTTCTAGTACAACTGAAATCATGAAGAAATGCTGATTGTATAACCTGGCATGCTGTTTCGACATTTCCTCTGCAACCAAGGTGCCTATTAGCCCTCTCTGTGTGCATTTGCTCTGTGTTTTGAGTCTCCTTTCCAGGACTACAAGTTCCAGGACAGTGTTTAGTGTCATTAGGGCTGCTCTATTCCAGTCAAGCATCTAAAGAACTACAGAGTCCTGTCTGTGTCCAGGGTTCAATAAAGAATCACCTTTATTTTCATTACAGCTGGCCTTATCTACTGTGGGAGACATTACAGAGACTTCTTTCTCAGCGGCATCAGGCACTCGACTTCAAACAATTGAAACAATTGTAGTCCATGAGACAGAAAGGAGATGTCTAGTGGATCCATTTGCAAAGCTGAGGCATTTAACAGCAAGCATTATATATTGGAGTTATATATAGCTCCCTTGCAGACCTTGGGAAGAGTGGCCAATGTGAGTCCAACTGAGAGCTGGCACCAATGGCCACGAGTCAATTGATTTTCGTCAGGATGCACCAAATTATATGAGCCAGGAGCCCTCCAACTCTTACACAAGAGAAAACCTGTGGGAGAAAGCTGTGGTCTCAGCTTCTACTCACAGATCTTCTCATCATTTAGTTTTAGGCTTGTTGTGAGGCCTGAGTGAAGAAGTTGCTTGGGACATCTAACCTGAAAGCCACCAAGATGCCTTTTGCAGGACCTGGGTCAGACCCATTTAATGTGTCTAAATAAAGGCTCTAAAAGGTATGTAGGAGCACAAGGTCGTTTGTGTTCAGTCAGGACAAACCTCTGCTTCTCAGTCAAGCCAAAGGTTAATTGTCGGATCTTGTTTACATTTTGAAACAGCTGAACTCCTTCCTAACTTTCTGGCAAAGCCTGCAGCCGCTGCCCTACCTATGTGCAGATCCTGCTGATGTCAGAACGAGTATTGGTTATGTCAGGATTACATTTATCTGAGCAACACCAAAGATCAGACAAAAAATGCCACACAGCACCAGTCAAAGTATGTCCAGCAGTGTGCCAGATAGATTGGCTTGACATGCAAAATCATATTCAAACATCTAAGAATATTAGCATTAATGAAGCAGGCAAGACACCCTTTGATAATTGTTGGCAATCTGAAAACTTTGCTCTGAGGATATTAAAAGTAAACTGTTGTGGTCCGATTGCCAGTTTTAATCCCACTGATAGAAGCTGCCACAACCTGTCAGCATTAAATATATATCAAGGGGGTATGAATCTAAACTTCTGCTTGGGAGCGTAGGTGGATGTCCACCTTTGCAAAGCACATTACATGTACACAGGCTTCAGAAGCGATACTAATATCACAGACTCCTACTAAGTTACTAGTTTTACTGTGAACTCCACTACTCACTTTCTAAATTTGTCCCTCTTTCCTACACTTCTCTTGCAGTCTTCAACACAGATGAACTAATCAGTTGCTTAGACACCCGTCCTCATAAAGCTGTTCACATCTTTCTATGCTTCACCTGCAAAAGCCACAACAGCAATACTGTGTTACAGGAAAAAAAAAAACCAAACAATTTTCTCTCTTCGTACTTATTGCTTTGAAATGGGTGTTGAGTTACGCTGCAAGTGAGGAAACAAAGGAAATTTAAACTTTAATGGATATGAAATTATTTGCAAATGAATCGCTTGCTCTTTTCAAAAGGCTCAAATGTATTTTGTCCACTTGAAACCTACTTAGAAAGGCTGCATGGGAAGGATAAAACTCGAAGCCCAGGGTCATCTACAACCAGCTTAAAATTTCCAAACCTGGTGATTGCATTAGGACTCTGTATGAAAACACATGGTGTGGCTCCCTGAGGACTGAACACCACATGACTTAACCCACGTAACTTGTAGGCACCAAATCTTCAGCCTGCAGCACCTTCTCCACACCAGATGTTGATGTAGCCACCTGACTGGGGATCCTGGTTGGCAAATACAGGCCTTAATTGGTCCACAGCCTACATGGACTGTGGTCGTGGGGCGGTTCGGAGCAGAAGGTAGGGCAGAGCCAAATTGTGTCCCTAAAAGAGGACCAAGTCTGGTCGGTTTGATTCATGTGAGTGGTTGCAGCAATTTTGCTAGGAAGCCATGGCCCTGTTTACACGAAAATGCTTTGAAAGGAAATATTTTAGGTTTTGATCAAAACCTCGTTTACATTCTTGCAAAGAAACTGCAAAGAGTTATAAATGAGCTGCAGAGTATATTATAAAACACGTTTTAAAAGTAGCACATGCCCAGAGATGGATAATATTAAAATAAAAGTAGGTGTAACATCCAAGACGAACGTTTCTGCTGAGTGGAGCTCACGCGAGAAAGCATTCCACAAGCATAACTTTGCAGATAATCAAAGCCAAGCATTAATACATTTTTATCAGTCCACCTTCTAAACAATATTTCAGTAGATTTCCTTTCACACAGTGATATTTGTAATAAATGTTCTGCCTTTGTTTTAAAGTCAGTCCGTAGAAAGATGACATCAGCTTAGCAAACAATAAAGTGCCTGTAATATTGTCTCCAGAGGGCTGTTACATTTACTTTGTAGCAGTAAAATTCAATTTTCAAAAAACACTACATGAATGATGTTAGGTTATTAACCCTATCACCACCGTAAAACATCATCATTGTGCACAGAATGTAGGTCACTATCTAGGAGCTATAAGTTGCTTTTTGTTAAATAATCCATTTAAGCTCCTTTGCGTTCCTATAGCCAGGGTTGTGTCCCTTCCCTTTGAAAAAAAAAAAACAAAAAACCAAAACCCAAACAAACCAAACACCCAAACCAGCAGTTCCATTTTTAATCTCAGGGCTCTGACCAAGCGTCCTCATTGCATATCTCATTTTAAGGTGTTCTTCCTTTGTTACTTTCAGATTGGGCCACACACTTTTGAGGAGCGACACTCTGTGAATTCTTATTCAGAGCTGCTCTCAAAGAGGAGGGGGGGGGGAAAGGGTGTATCATATCAGCCTACGCCTGTGGTGACTCTCACAAGTTTCAGTTCAAGGAAAGAGAAGAAAATCAGCAGCTACAAATTCTGACTCATGTTGAAATTTCAGTGCAATTGACTAGCGACCGCCCTGATTTGGGGACCGGCTCCTCAGCCCCTGCTCATGCTCAGAGCTCCCAGTTGAACCTGGTTTCCCTAAGTGAGCTCTGCCAAGCCAGGAGAAAGAAAGATCGGCGAGCAAACTGTCCGCAAGCCAACTTGTCACATGGCTCCCCTATAAAAGAGGATTTGCATACCTGACGCAGCTATGGAAATATTCCTTGCCCGGCGAGGAGGAGAAAAGAAGTACTAATGGCAACCCACTATCAGGATGCAAGGGGTTAACTAGTTAAACTTCTACCACCCCCCACAGTAACTTCGCAAAAGCTGACAATAAGTAAAAGAAGTGCTGGTTATCCATTTTTTAAAGGGATGGGATTGGTTTTAGAAGAAAGGGAAAGAGGATCAAACACCTCAGAGCAACAAAAGGTTGTGTCAGAGGGCCCTCAATCACAAACCTCCTTCAACAAGAGATATTCCAACCTTCCAGAGCAGTTACCCAGGCAGCACGGCTAAAAAGTTCCCTGACATGAAAAGAACAAAAACAGAAGGGACAGAGGTAGTTATTGTTATGCACACTCCTCTTTTTTTTTTTTTTTTTTTTTTTCTGCTGGGGCTTTTTTTCTCCCCTACAAAACTTTTTGCATAAGCTGTTAAGGGGAGAAGTAATAGCACTGCTTATTGAAAAGAAATCCCCCCTCTTTGCATCTCCCTACCTCCTAGGTTGTGAGGTATGGCCCAGCAGATTCTCAGCCAAGAACACCTGATGAATGAGGAGGTCAGCTCCACAAATGCTTCAAAAGAGGCACCCGAAATTAATAAATGTAATTACAAGAGTGCAAATGTGCCCTGGCTTTCATCACCCTCAGAACAAGTATTTGATTTTTTAAATATATATATATATATATATATTTTTTTTTTCCCCCCTTTCCAGACAAGCAAAGTTGTGTGTGCACAAAGAATGTAAATTATTTGCATTTGTGGTGTCAGGTCTTGGAGGTATCTTAACAGCATGTAAGAATTTTCCACTTAAATGTAAATTATTAACAAGTCAGAATTTTCATTTGTTTTATCTCCTGATGTGCAATCTAAATAAATAAATGGCACATTTTACAGTATTCACCACCCACTTCTCTGCTCTTCCAGAAGCGTATTTTATACACACCACCTCTGCTTAAGCAGGGTGGTGGATCACTCGTTCTTTCATCATTTATCTTTGTCTCTGTGCTTCTGAGCANGTTGTGTCCCTTCCCTTTGAAAAAAAAAAAACAAAAAACCAAAACCCAAACAAACCAAACACCCAAACCAGCAGTTCCATTTTTAATCTCAGGGCTCTGACCAAGCGTCCTCATTGCATATCTCATTTTAAGGTGTTCTTCCTTTGTTACTTTCAGATTGGGCCACACACTTTTGAGGAGCGACACTCTGTGAATTCTTATTCAGAGCTGCTCTCAAAGAGGAGGGGGGGGGGAAAGGGTGTATCATATCAGCCTACGCCTGTGGTGACTCTCACAAGTTTCAGTTCAAGGAAAGAGAAGAAAATCAGCAGCTACAAATTCTGACTCATGTTGAAATTTCAGTGCAATTGACTAGCGACCGCCCTGATTTGGGGACCGGCTCCTCAGCCCCTGCTCATGCTCAGAGCTCCCAGTTGAACCTGGTTTCCCTAAGTGAGCTCTGCCAAGCCAGGAGAAAGAAAGATCGGCGAGCAAACTGTCCGCAAGCCAACTTGTCACATGGCTCCCCTATAAAAGAGGATTTGCATACCTGACGCAGCTATGGAAATATTCCTTGCCCGGCGAGGAGGAGAAAAGAAGTACTAATGGCAACCCACTATCAGGATGCAAGGGGTTAACTAGTTAAACTTCTACCACCCCCCACAGTAACTTCGCAAAAGCTGACAATAAGTAAAAGAAGTGCTGGTTATCCATTTTTTAAAGGGATGGGATTGGTTTTAGAAGAAAGGGAAAGAGGATCAAACACCTCAGAGCAACAAAAGGTTGTGTCAGAGGGCCCTCAATCACAAACCTCCTTCAACAAGAGATATTCCAACCTTCCAGAGCAGTTACCCAGGCAGCACGGCTAAAAAGTTCCCTGACATGAAAAGAACAAAAACAGAAGGGACAGAGGTAGTTATTGTTATGCACACTCCTCTTTTTTTTTTTTTTTTTTTTTTTCTGCTGGGGCTTTTTTTCTCCCCTACAAAACTTTTTGCATAAGCTGTTAAGGGGAGAAGTAATAGCACTGCTTATTGAAAAGAAATCCCCCCTCTTTGCATCTCCCTACCTCCTAGGTTGTGAGGTATGGCCCAGCAGATTCTCAGCCAAGAACACCTGATGAATGAGGAGGTCAGCTCCACAAATGCTTCAAAAGAGGCACCCGAAATTAATAAATGTAATTATAAGAGTGCAAATGTGCCCTGGCTTTCATCACCCTCAGAACAAGTATTTGATTTTTTAAATATATATATATATATATATATTTTTTTTTTCCCCCCTTTCCAGACAAGCAAAGTTGTGTGTGCACAAAGAATGTAAATTATTTGCATTTGTGGTGTCAGGTCTTGGAGGTATCTTAACAGCATGTAAGAATTTTCCACTTAAATGTAAATTATTAACAAGTCAGAATTTTCATTTGTTTTATCTCCTGATGTGCAATCTAAATAAATAAATGGCACATTTTACAGTATTCACCACCCACTTCTCTGCTCTTCCAGAAGCGTATTTTATACACACCACCTCTGCTTAAGCAGGGTGGTGGATCACTCGTTCTTTCATCATTTATCTTTGTCTCTGTGCTTCTGAGCATTTGGTTGTTGTTTTCTTTTTCCTTTTTTCTTTTTTATTTTCTTTGTCTAAAACAAATTTACCTCTAGTACTTCATCAAGTTTTCCTGTGTAATATCGCTAAGTAAACAGCACAGTGGTTTATTCATAAAATATTCATACTTCAAAATGTTCCTTCCCAACCTCCCCTCCTGGGTTTACCTATGTTTACAAATATGTAAGCCTTGTTAATATGCCTTGTCTGGGGAATGGTGAGTAGTGACCCTCCTTGAGGCAGAGCTCTTGCTGAAGAAGTGTATTATTTCAGCTGGGAGAACAGCAAAGCTCCGGGATGAGACTGATTGATTAAGACCAGATGGATGGCCACACATAGGTGTGACAAAAATAGAAACACATTGCAAACATTCCTGGCATTGTCCTCCTGTGGTCGGGGAGGTGGATGGACCCGGTGGTACCTTATCTACCTCCTGATGGGCTCCAGAATTGAAGAATGTTAATGAAAGCTAACTCTCCTTCGCCTTGCCTTACAGTGACACTTATTACAATGAATCAAGCTTAAAATTGCATCTCGAAAATAAACTCTGGGTTCCCCCCTCGATCGAAAAGTGACAGCTGGCATGCCACTGGAAAGCACTCGCACGCGTTCCCATGAAATTAATTCAAAGTAAAGAGCTCAGAAGAGAAAGAGAGAGAAGGAAAGAGAAAGAAAACAAACAGAGCGTACCCACATCCTCTCCTTAAAATTAAACTTTCAGAAACCACATAAAGGAATAAGTGCAAAACAAATGACCTCTGGTTTGGAGAAGAATGTTTCATTGAAACCCTCACAGCTTTTATATTTATTGGCCATAAACTGACCAAGCTTCTCCGTAGTGCTGTGGTTGTTCTTCACAGAAAAGCCAAGGCAATGGCATGACTCCCTCTCACCTTACTGAAATGAATGGTCACAAGAGAAAGGGGGAGCTGAGAAACACGATTTGGTCCACTGTGGCCTCACACTTCTCCCTAGAGATGCTTTTCCCTCCTGGCAATACCTACTGTGCCTCAACACTCCCTCCCTTTACCTTTGGGTCTGGGCTAGATGATCTCCAGAGGTTCCTCTCAACCCCTACCGTTCTGTGATTCCACCATGGCACATAATGTATTTTTCACACTAAAAAAGCAGTCATCATTAACTCAATCTCCTCATTCATGCAGACAGCCAGGAGTAATCCCAGCTGGGTAAAGCTGGTGGGAAGGAGCATTAGACCGGGCTCCCGGGCCACCTTGTTTCTGTCCTTCTACCTATTGCACACCACAAATCAGTCACGTGGCAAACTTCAGGGATCATCTTTGACCCCAAAACATGATTCAAAATCCTTGCAGGGTCTCAAAGCCTACTTTGTGCACAAGCTTTTTCCCATTGCACAGCGCAACCCCTCGCGACAGCTGCTGAAGGAAGGTGGAAGAAACCAGAGCCCCACGATTTTTCTCTCCCCCCAAAACTCCTGTTTGGCCTCAGCACGAGCTCTCAGTACCCTCTCCCTTGGTGCAGGCCTGAAACGATTACCTACTTGTTATAAATCTTCTCAGGTTTCACAGGCACACATTCACCGGTAGGTTTCCCGCCCAGCATTTCTGGATGTTGAATTCACAGAGACACATTCTAACACATGCAGAAAGCACCGTGATGGATCAGGGGCTCCTCCATTCACCCCTCCACTTTAAGCAGAACCGTTCCTAATATACCTTTTCATACGTGAAGCATAATGAATGTACCTTTTCTTAGGCACGTACAATACTGTACTTTCACCCACTGGCAAAGAAGTTCGCTAAATTACTAAGAGCGGTTAAAGAGGTGGCATTCATTGTAATATACAAAGGAATTTAAAGCACATTTACAAATGAATCAGCAGGCATGCCAACAGGAAAACACAAGTTTAGATGTAAAATTTAAGAAAAAAAAAAAAAAGTTAAAAAAAATTTATTTTTTTTTTTTAAATTGAAGATTGCTTGAAGTTGTTATTGTGGTACGACAACGTTGGTCCACTTTATGGGTTGAAAAGCTACATCGTTTCTCTTCATCTGCAATTCAGGTGACTGTGGTTTTAAAGAAATATTCTTTTCCTTTCTTTCCTTATCCCTTCCCCAACTGAGTAATAAAACATAGACTAATTTAAATAAGAATCATTATGCTCAGAAGGCCTCCTCTGGCTGGAAGACTTTTGTTCCACATGTCCCATAATCTCACTCCCACATGGCTGCCATAAGGTTGACACTGAAATCAAACTCTACTACAGAATTTCCTTTTAGGCACAGCAAAAATATGTATATCACTTTGGGGAAAGAAGTCCTGTAATTTAGGTAATGGGAGAAGTATACTTGTGATAGAAACCTCTTGACTTTGCTTCTCCATTCCCTGTGGGTTTTTGCCTAGTCCAGGTTGCTTTTAACATATGAAAATGCTTTTAATTTTATCCCTTTCTGGACATATCTGTCAGACACACAAGTGAGATAGCAGTTAGGTTTCAACTTATCTCTTTTTTACCACCTCAGCAGCAGGTTTAAAATAGATCAGACTCTTTTGCTTATTTGCAGCCAAGGTGCATGTCACTGCCTTCCTGAACAAAACCTGATAAAGAAGGAGCAAGCCAGACCAGCAGTGGAGCTTTGCTCACACCTCAGACTAAACGTTTCCACCACAGCATCTCATGGCATCACTTTCACTCTAGAAGCACAAGTTGGAGCAGCTCTGACCCATAACTACATTCATCGGTCACAACACATTGAGGCTGGAACTTATGGCTCTGTTTTGAAGCTCTATTTGTTGTTTATCTGTTTCCTCAAAAATCCCACCCCTGCCCTACGGACGGAGCACACGCGGCACACCAGCTCCCACGCGCCCTTTGCCAACACAAGGCCACTTTGTTTGATGTCTTCCACCAAAACCGCGTCCCCAAATTCTTTGCGGGCGCACGTGACGAGAGGCAATCCGCGGCCAAGCCCAGAGAAAGCTCTCAGCAATATGCAATCCATTTTCACACATGCTATGGATCTTATGGCGTCAGTCGCACGCTTCTTGCGCACGCAGTTTTTAAGGCCCCTTCCTGCTACTTTTTAAGTAAGTTAAAGCACTCCCAGTGCCTCCCAGGCAATTAGGTTGAGGCCCTAGGACTAACTTAAAGCAGCAAGATGCTGAGCATTTGCACTGTTTAGCAGCATTTGGCATGGAAATGTTTGTGGTTTGGTGAAATTTTGCGCACACAGAGTCCGACGTTGCTTTCTGGGACATATTGGGGAAATGGCTATTTTTGCATCAACGATAAAAACAAACAAACAACAACAAAAAAAAAGCCAAAACAAATCAACAAACCAAACAAAAAACAATCCAAAAAACCCAAACAACCTCATGAAATGATTCTCTGTTCTAATGAAAGGGCGGGTTCGCTTGACAAAACATATGCCTTTTATTAACAGTATTAATAGAAATGGGCCTGCTTTCAAACTTGCAATGAAACGTGACAAAACCCAGGGCTGGGTTCTCAGCTGAGCTTCAGGCACCTCTGCAGTCCTGCCTGACACCACCCCCACCAAAACCCATCTCCCAGTAAAAAAATACCCCCCCACCCAGGAGCACACCACTAAATACCTCCAAAGTTGGGAGCTGCACGAGGAGCTCACTTTGCAGGATGCTTTCTCCAGATGGAAAGTCCAGGTGATCCTCTCTCCTCTTTGTATCACAGAGCAGCCACAACGGGCACGTAAGATCTGCCTCTATGTTATTACTAGTTGGTGGTTGTTGTTGTTTCCTCCTGGATGACCCCAAAGGAGCCATGGGAATGGCTTTTCCCAATGGTGCCCACACATCTACAGTGGTTAATAACAACCACACAAGCATCAACCCTCTGGGTGGCACCAGAAGGACCCATATGTGTGAGAGGTTTTAGAGAAGAGTCCAAAGCAAGTCAGAGGAGAACAGCCTCTCTTGCTAGAAGTTACAAGATGGGGAATGAAGGACACCTTGCACTAATCAAGGGGATTAAGCTGATTAGCAAAGCACCTGAAACAACTTTTCCTTCCCACCTCCACTTGAAGAGGAAGAGGGCTCTCCTAAGTAAATAAACCAGCACAGTCCTTTTCCATTTTGATGATTTCTCACAATTGCCAGGCAGACAGAAGCCTTAACCCCAAGAAGACACATGTGAAAACTCCCTGCTTGATTTTTTTTAAAATATATATATGTCTGACTTCTTTATTAAATGCTCCCTGGCTGTAAATGAGTGGGTGTCAGAGGTGCAGTGTTTGACAGATCTGTGGGTCACTGCCTGATTTTGCTCTGCATCTAGATGTGAAAAGTTTCTCTGATTACAGATAGCTTGAGGAAAAATGGACAACTTGAGACAGTTTTCTAAACCAATAATCTCTGGGTGTATTTATTTTATGATGATGGCAATGAAGTAGCCCCTTATACATTTTCTATTGTCTTCAGTAAAGACACTTTAATCACAACCTGACGTGTGGAACCTGCCTATTGGCCTATCGATATTTCTTCTGCACTGAGCGAGAAGCCAATATCCTATTTTAAATATAACTCTAAAAAATGGCATTACCTAAGAGCATGTTAGCAGTATTCCTGATAAAATATACTGTGGTGGGGCTGAAAAGTGCATGCAAAGCAAGCTGCATTATTAGAATGTTTAAATATTAATTACACCGCTGTGTAGTAAAGATGATCAACTGTGAGTGTCAACTAATTTTCTAAAAGCTGCAATGTTGGATTTCGTCTAAACTTCTATTGTTAAGCTAAAACTAAAAGCCCAGCAAGTTTAGTCTGCTGGAGTGTGTTTATTTTTATTGGTTTCTGCATAATTTTTTTTTTTTTTAACATGAACCAACTTTAACCCCTTTACTGTAATCTCTGCCAGTGAAACTCCAATAGCACATCATAAAATTCCTATAATTGTTCAAAGCAATGTGGCTGGAATAGAAAAAACAAAACAAAACAAACAAACAACAACAAAAAAAACCCAACCAAAAAACGCCGAAACCACAATATGGGCACTTTGCAACAAACACCAACTACAAGATTCAACCACTTCAGTTTAACTCTTGAAAGGTCATTTTGATTTGAATCTAGGTGTAGATATGCATTTTGCTTGCCCTCTGATAGCCAGGGCTGTTGGGAGAAGCTCTGAGCCACAAGGATCAGTGTTGGGCTGGCTCTGTTGTGTGAAAACTCCTGCTCAGGTGGTACCTAACACTGGTACGTGAGGGAGGCTGAGCAGGCAGATGGGGAAGCAGATGTACAATGCTACATAAAAGTAGAAAGACTTATATTATCTTATGTGAATGCCTTAAGTGACTGAGCACAGGCAGCGGGCACGGGAGGGGGGGACAGGGGACAGGCTGGGAAACGAAGGGTTAAGTGGAAAATGACTGTAATTTCTTTCCCTGCTAGCAGCTATTGCTTCCTCAGACTTTTAAGAGGAGCCACAAGACTCGAGCGAGAGAATCACTTTGAGATTCTTCTGCGAAGACAAAGAAATAGTGTGCGCCGAGGCTGGTAGGCTTCCTTCCGTCACTCATGGATGCTCTGCCAGGATTTCCCACCTGAGACAGATTGCGACGCGTGTTCGAATCACTCATGCACGAGAAGCAATACACAAGTTCAGTGTAAAGCCACTTTAAAAGCTCATCGGGTGCATACTTTACTTGTACAAAATACCTTATTCATGATGGAGCAGTGAGGGCCTAGGTAATTACTTGAATCAAGGTGGCCTCAGAAGTGTTTAAATCTACAAGGACACTTAGAGCATGAATAATGCAAAATAATTTGCATCTAAATTTTTTAAGTGTTCTTTATTCAAAAACTAAAATGCAGTTCCGATTAAAGTTTGATGAGTGAAAGCTGAGCACTTCATACCCACTGTGAAACGTCTCCTATTTGTGGAAATTATTTCAGACAGTGGTAAAGGGACAAAAAAAATAAAAAAAAAAAAAAAAAAAGAAGGGAAAAAAGTTGGTGATTAATCTGCATTACTTTTAAGCCATTCTTGTTCCATGATGTTTGGTGAGTAGGAAGTTAATTTCCGAACTTGCTGATCTGATACCATCTACATTTCACCCCTTCAAAGCAGCACCACTGCAAGCACAGCCCTAATTATTAACCAAACAAAATAACTATTCTTTTGCCTCCGATGAGAGCGCAGAGCAGCTCGTGGCTCTGAAATTTGTCCAGTATCTTTTAGAGCAATTAATCTCATCTCTGTCCCCGTCAACCTCTTTGGAAAAGCCTTATGTGCAAAAATACCCTGGCTGCCTCTCACCCTGTGTGCTTATAGGGCACGGGCTTGAGATTTCTTCACTTGGAGCGTGTTGCATCCATCCCTGTTTTTTGAATTCACCATTGACAGCACAAACTGCCGCGTATATCATCAGTTCAGCACTTTATTATATCGTCTCCCTTCCTATTTTAGGACGTGTTGAGCAACCCCCATAAAAATTGTTAAAGAGGAAGGAGTGAACAAGACAAATGTTGTGTAATGCGCTCGCTGAAAATTATGCTTTTCTCTGCCTGAGCTGGAGGCAGAGGAGCAAAAGGGAGAGGGAAAGCATGTCAGAAAGAGCCGTCTGCGCGTGCAGACGTCAGTGATCCTGCCGTTAAATGTGCTTAATTCACAATTGCGTTTCCAGCACCCGAACCTGCCTGTCTCGCTGCGCCGAAAGGCACCCGCAGAGGAGACGCTCAAAGTTGGAGAGTGTCGGAGATCCCTGGAGATTTCTAGGGGAGAATCTCCACTGATCTGCTCTCCATTTGTTCCTGCCCTCCAAGCCCAGCGGCTCACCAAGCTACGAAAGCCAGGCCTTCCCAAAAGCAGCTCCAGGAGCCAGAGGGAGGCTTTTTTCCAGCTGCTAAAACTTCGGATCGGGAAATCTGCTGGGATCCAACAGGTTAGGCAGGCGAAAGCTTCAAGCAGACGGGGAAGTTTTAAGGGCTGGCTAACTGCAAGCAGCGAAACTTTAAAGGCCCCTTTGCAAAGGAAAATCATTTTCCTGCTGCAGCCCTTATAAAGAATAAAGACTTCCAATTTATTACCGGCTCGAAAGCTGGCTGCCACTTTATTGGACTTTCAGATGAGTGTGCTCGCCACGCTTTCTTAGGGAGAGGATCTGCTCCGTTTTTCTTGGATTTGGAACAATGCGAACATTTTTTTAACTCCTTGAACAAAGATTTCCCCAGCAACAGACCCCCTGCTCAGCAGGTCACCTATCTTTGCGACAGTTTTTCTTTTCCCACGCTAACCCTAGGGCTCATTTGCATAAGGTCTCTGTTGTGACAATTAGTTTCAGGTGAGCTGATTTCTATGAGGTTTGCCCAAGACGATACACAAGCTCTGGGCCTCCCTGATCCTGGCCCTAATTGCGACTGACTGGCACCAGACACAATCACCCTCTTGATTCAGCAAATTGTCCTGCAAGTAGCTTGTTGTGACCCTGCGATGCACAAATCATATCATGTCAGCCCGGCATAGTAAACACTGAATAAAGCAAATTCACCAAAAAAATAAAAGGTTTCATAATAGCTCCTCCATCTTCTAGCCCCAGTGGACAAGATGAATACAAATTAAAGCTATATCATATCTGTGTGCTGGTGGAAGAGGTGCCTCCGCCCTGACTAACAACTTTGGTTTATTGGGGGGATTATTTTTTAATTTACCTCGGGGAAAGAGAATAAAAATCAGATGTTGCTTCCTTCCATCACCTGGAGAGAAATTCCCCAGGTAGCTGAGCAGGGTCACTGTAAATATTTCCTAGCTCGTTGTTGTGGAAATAAGCAATATGCTCCTTCGCCATCTCCAAAGCTACAGAGTACATCAATATGTACATTTAGCAGGGCTCCTGGTAGGCTCTGCTTGGTTTAAAAAGTTGTGGGGGCCAGGCAGATCCCACCTCTGAGCACAGTAGCAAAAGTCAGGACAGATTTTTTTTCCTACAGCACCAAGGAGCCCAGCAGAAGCTGGGAACAGGGGAGAGGGAGACCTCACTGTACCTCCCCAGTGGTCACACGTCCCAACAGTGCCACCGCTTTGGGCTCAGTCCTGCCTGCTTTCAGCCAGCAATAACCCCATGGAGGTCATCAGCCTGGAACTGGCTCCAGTATTGACTTGTCAGTCACAGGAAACACACAGCCTCTGAGACGGGCAGAAAAAAGGAGCAAATCATAAATACAAGAGGACAAATGCAAAGTTAACGAGGATGGAGGAATACCTTTAACCACCACACTAATGAGAGCGCTCGGTGGGGATGAAGAGCCACCCTTATCTCTGATTAACTCCCTTTTCATCAGTTTGAGTCATCATTTTCATGGGTTTTTTTTTGGGACAGTGCTCAATTCTTTCCTACCAGAGCATCTCCAGCTCTGACCTCCACCCCATGAGTGTGAGTCAGGAAAGATTCCCTCCCCACCTTATATATTGCCTTTCTTTTTCTTTTCCTTTTCCTTTTTATTTTTTTTTTATTTAAAATGAGGTCTAATCTACAAAATATTATTCACCATAGAGACAAAAAGTTGCTCCCCTTCTGGAATTAGGATGTGAAAGGTAAAACCCAAATTCAGACAGGTATTTGGAGTCCCTGAGTTCAGAGAAATTCCATGAGGACAGGACTAGACCCACTGAACATTTTGCCTGGTGATCGTTATGTTGATCAGGTTAGGCTATTAGTTTTAGGCTATTTTTATTCTCCTGGGGAAAACTATATTTACATTGGTTGGTTGTTTTTTGGTGTGGGTTTTTTTTTTTCCTTCCCCAAATAAAAGAGTTATGTTAAAAATCCCAATAAAAATTTGGTTTCAGAATTATTCACTGAACATGGCTGGTAGCCAGTGTGAAAGGTCAGCCTGCCAGTCCCAGCAGTTTGGAGCTGTGGTCAAAGTAAATATATATGCAAAAGAGCATCTGACACAGTGCATTGATGTTAACCATGCAATCTTATATACTGATTATAGGCAAAAAGTAGTTAATTGCTTGCTCACATACACAGAGAAAGGTAAAAAGGAGTTTAAAGTTCACCTCTGGGCTGGGAACATCAAATTTAACCTTAGGAAAAAACTCCTTTTTAGGGCGGGAGTCCTAATCCCTCTTTACTGGTACAGTTCCATTGATAGCAAAGTCACAGAATTGTAGAACCATTTTGGTTGGGGAAGACCTTGAAGATCATCGAGTCCAACTGTTACCTAACTGCCAGATTAGTCATTGCATCTTCTCATGTCAGTCTGATGTCAGGGTTTGGCTGTGATCTGGGGTTACATCCCAAGCGTGCCTGTCTATGTTCTAAATTGAGTGAAGAATGCCCTCCTTACCTACGGGCAGGGCAGGCAGGATGGCCCACGGCATGGTGCCACACACAGGCACGGTCCCACTTGAGCAGGAGCTCACAGACTTCCCCAGCCTCACATCCTGCACATTTGCAGGGCATTTAGACAGATTTTTGACCCAGAAACATGAAAGACAGCACTTTCAGAGTAGGACACAACTAGGTCAGCCTTGGGCTACTTTTTCCAGCAATGTGCATCATACTGGCTGCAGCGGTGAGAAGCAACCCATGTCCCTTTTGATCCTTCCAGCCCAGCAAGGCACAGATGAGGAAGGAAGGACACTCAAAGCCCTGCCTGCCATGAGCATCTCCATGGGCAAGGGTCTCAACACCACTGCCATCACGAAAACCCTACTAGGCTTTGACTTATCTGATTAAACCCATTCCTTCCAGCATGTTCAGCCACAGTGGTGGCAGGTTTGAGGTGGTCACCCATCAACTGCGAGCAGGCCAGGACATGGCTGCAGATGAGTAACAAGAGACCTGATGGACCTCACTTGCTCTGTTTTCAAAACTCGAGACATTTTCAGTCCATCCTGTGGCTGTGCTGAAGCTTTTATCCCTCCCTCATGACACAAACCATGCTTTTATGATGAAGGCAAGGCAACGAGCTGATGTTGAACTTTAACCTTCAGCAACTCTGTCTCTAATGTAAGGCAAAACTTTTAGATTTTTAAGTAAATAAACAGTTGATTCTGACAAAAAAAATTACTATTCCCTGAGGGGACATTTTTGTGAAACTGCGCCAGGTAAAAAAAAAAAAACAAAAAGAAAAAAAGGAAAAAGAAAAGTATATTTTTTGGCTTGGTCATGGAACTGTCAAAACACAACTCTAACATGTTTTGCTGCATATGTAATTTTTTTCCCACAGCTCTTTCTGAGCAATGCTTAATTCTGAATTCTTTCCTCACCCAGCATTTGCAAGGGCATTGATAGATGCGCAAGAAATTCCAGCTAAGTTCCTAGGCAAGTGAAACTGAGTGTAGCCAGGAAAAAGGAAAAGCAGAAAAAAAACAAAACAAAAAAACCAAGAGAAAGCAGGAGGGAACTTTGTTAAACTTTCCAATAAATGCTGCTCTGGGGGGAAAACTCACCCTCAGAATAGGGCTTTGGTGAGATTTAAGCAGGAAACAGGCTGTTTGCTGGCCTTTGGGCTGAATTTTACCATGCTGAGCTACCTTGGTTTCATTTTATTTTTAACTGCTCTCTCTCTCCTATATATAAGTGTGGATGTAAATCTCAAGGTATCTTGATCACAGTTGTGATTACAAACTTCACTTTTACTAAAAACAGCTCTGGCACCAATCTTTAATATAATAATACATTTTCCTGAGTGCCTTCTCTGCTTCACCCCAGCAACTGCAAGAGAGACAAGCAGTTGTATGTTGCAATGTGTAATTATCATGTAGCCAAAAGGGAGGGTGTAATTTTCACATCTGATTACAAGGGAAGAGCGTAAGTGAAGCTGCCTTGGTAAACTTACACTTGTTTACAGAGAGCAATACCTTTGATACTAAAAACTTCAAACATGTAAAACGCAGGGCAAAAATCAAGATTGTCATGCAGGGAAGCTAAACAACAACAACAACCAACCCCAAACCCTGAGCATTGCTTTTGGGGTAGCAACAAATGAAAAAGGCAATGCTTCTGCACTTGTGCTGGCCCTCCTCACTTGACATGTGCTTCCAAACTGTTTTTTTCACAGTGTGCTCTACTGGTTGTGTTGAAGGTTAGAAAGTTTAAAGCTCAGGCTGTAATTTAAAGAAAGGGGGAAAAAAATAAAATAAAGAACTTGTTTCTGCTGTTTATAGCTCCATTTGGTCAGTTTAAACTAGAGAAATGCTTTTCATATTTGACTTCATCTTCACAGAATTTACTTCTCCTAAATGTGGCCTCATTTGCTTTCAAGTTGCTTGCTTAATTTTTTTTTTAATACAAACTCCCTCCTGTTTATTTCTCCCCTTTTAGTTCTTTCTTGCTCTCTTAGACACACTCTGCTGATTTACCTTCAGTGAAATGAGCTTCTGCTCATGTGAAATCACTATTTTTTTGGCCACGTAGGAAAAGATGGTATCAAGGAAAGGAGGAACTGTTACAGCAAGTATCACTTACCAAGGAGATTAAAGATAAGCAGAAAAGTCACACTACAGGTAGAGGGGGGAAAACCTACTGAAAAGCCAAAAAATATGTCAGAAACCATTGAATATGATATTAAAAAAAAAAAAGTTTGATTGCTAAGGAGTCGCTGCCATGGTTTTAGAAACCATTAAAAACTCTCTGTGCCAGCGTTGGATGTCAAAGCATGATCATCTCATGCCTTTGCTCACAAAGAAAAAAAGGAAGGGAAAGAGAAAGAAAGCAGTGCAGATTATTTTTAGTATGTGGAAAACACAGCTTTTGGTTGGAGGGTGAAAAAAAGCAATCATATAATTTACATGTGCAACATCTATCAGCAAGACCATGACAAACCCCTGCTTTTTCAAGTGTCCTTTTATTCACTGCCCTAAAATTAAGTTTCTGATACCATATTGTTACTCACAGAACATCATATCCATGAGGGGGAAAAAAAAAAAAATTCCTACCACAATAACTAAGGCATTTGAAAAATAAAATGTAACCCAGTAATAGCAGTAATTCGAGTTGAAGATGCATGTAGTTACTTTAAAAGTGTTTTTGTCTTGTGCAGCAAGACGTGAATGTAAGGGCTACTGAAAGCAATTTAATACCAGGTGGGGGTTGACATTAATCTTTTATGACAATAATATTGTGGTGTTACAGGAGGGCAAAAAATGAATCTCTTCTTGTACGTAGAACCACTTCCCTAAGAGTCTGTGCCTGTCTTAAAAATACACGTACAGAATTGATGTATAGCCCCAAATTCATAATGAATATGATTACATAAATAGTTTTCACTCGTGCAAATAATCGGAACTGTCTGCCTTCTGCTTCCCTTAGGTGTGAGCCAGGCTGGCTCTGTGAGTGCTACAGGGATGCTGTTCCTCCTGCTGGAACAGGCCAAGCCTGGACCAGGAGTGCTGCTTGCGAGACCAGGGTGTGCAGCCCTGGTTCTGCATGCTACAGAGTCCAGTTATGGCTTCGGGAGTGTGCGGTGCAAGAGCAACTGAGCAGGATACAATCCATGGGTGTCCATGCATGGCTACATGCTGGAGGTGGATGCAGTTTCTGAGCAGTATTAGTGTGCTTAAACTGACAAATTAATGTCTGTGGAACTCTAATCAATGTTTGGGGCACTCCACATTTTTCACTGAGTTGTTAGAGTACATTTGCTTATATTTTGCACTATTTTAATTTAGCCATATTGATCAAACTGAACACTCAATAAGACCCTAGGCACCTCAGCCTTATGAAAATTAGTCAACTTGAAGTTAAGTGAGCTGAGGAAGTAATGGAAACTATTCAGAGATTTAAATACAGTGCAGCCCACTTAAATAAATACCTGTTAATGAAATAAATCTGTATATGCACGTATTTTCTCAGAAACAAATTATTAAAGGGGCCCTTTAGAAGAGCACGGTTCAGACAGAGCCATTAGTTTAGAAGAGAAGATATTTCTCTGCTCTCACTGCGTGAGGGTTTGCTGGGTTGAACTTGGGGAATCCATCCTGACCTTTCCCATCAAAGCAGTTATCATTCTTTAGGGCTTTACAGTGTCAAAATTTATAAAGATGTCCCTAATTAACCTGTAAGTAAACACTATTGTGGGTTCTTGGGAGCTCTCCCATTTGAGTTTATCTCAGTAAGAGTATAAATCAGTGGGGCCGTAGCCCAGATGAGTGTATCTGGGGAGCTGCAGGAGAGGAACAAAAAGCATTTCACTAACCTCATATGCAATGGGGGAAAAAAACAACAAAAAAAAAAACCCCAACAAGTCATACTGCTTAGTCTTTACAAATCATATGTCTTTGTCTTCATAAAGTTCTATCTTTCTTTTTTTTTTTTTTTTTTTTTTTCTCTCCCAGCAGGCTTGAGAGGTGTAATTAGAGCACCCACTCCAAGGCTTGACTTGCAGCAGTGCTTTTGCAGTCAAGCTCCTTTTGGCACATCTCTGGAGCTCAAAATATTGTTATTGAAAACATTGTCATTTTTCAACAAAAATAGGAGATTAGACAACATCTTTAAGTGATTAATCCTCTCTCTCCCTTCTCTGAGGGGGTGGCCTGTGACAGTCAGGGAATAAAAAAATTTCAGTGTGCAACAAAGTCTTCTCCCAATACCTGCTAATGAATTAAGCTGAAAACTAGGTACAGGATCTGCAGAGGTTTCCTGGCCTCCCTTCACCAGGGGTTGCCTTCAGAGGGCTTTGTATACTAATTTTTTTTCCCCTAGTCCAATAAAAAGATATTAGCTCTTTTCCCTAAGCAAAATCCCCCTCATGTATCAGGCCCTACACTTGCAACTGGTATGATATTGCTGGCCAGGTTTCACCCCAGTAAAATTCTAATCTATACTTTGTCTTTTAGAATTAAGAAGAAAATGCATATCAGCAGAATCTCCTCTCTATTTCATTTATAAATTACGAGAATGATGCTATTATATATTATTAATTTCTGCTGTTCTCCAAGTCGGCTGCAGCAGTGAGCTGCGGATGTTGGAGCGGTGTAATTATGTTCTAGTAGGGCAGCCATCCGTTTCCTTTCAAAAATTTACAGGATTCTTAATCATGCTGCTCATTTGGGTGCGCAGTAGCGAGGATGGCGAAACACAAACAGGGCACGTTCGTTTACACAGGAACACCTGCTTAGCATGATAGCAGATGTCAGTCAGCAAGCAGAACACAAAAGAAAAATATCAACAACAGCAAACTAGAAGCTTTTTTCTTTTCTTTTTTTTTCAAACTCAGGCTGGGGATAGCTTGTCTAGGGGAAGCCAAAACGAAGGGGATGGAGCCTCTGCAGGGTCAAAGATGAGGCACGGTGGTGATTTGGAAAAGTCTTGGATGGTGTTCCCCAGGGAACGGGTCGATGAATCCGGACAAACTCCTCACTGGATGGTGGGGCATTGAACAAAGCGTTTCTCCTTCCAGAGAGTTGTGCTTGCCATCCTTGCAGGGATCATGGCAAATATATGGTGTGTTTGATAACTGCAGCAAAGTAGGGAAGAGAGGTAAAATACTGCCACAAATCCGCACAATTATTGCTCCACACCTCAGGGTTTCTCAGCGCTTCCACTACAGCCACTTACTCTCTAGGCTTTCCATTCTAACTCTAAATGTTCTGTCCTGGGCTGCCTCTTGACTTTCCTATCTCAAATTGAGAGCGCTTTTTTCCCCTACATATTTTATGAAGTCAAATGATGCTAGCAGAGGAGGGAAAGTTCACGAGTTTCAGACTCTCCCAACTCGGGAGCAGCCCTGCTTCTCCCAGAAAGGCGTCAGGAGCACGGGGCACCAGTCAAGCCATTGCAGGCAGGTATGAATAATCTCCCTCGATGCCATACTCAGTAACTACTCTTCCACAGGATTGTTAGTATTCAGAGCAAGTCAACTTGCGTGGGTCCGCACATTAAGGGCTCCCTAAGTATGCATTGACTTGATACCCAGTAATGGCTTCTAAGGAGCCGTTATGTAGTACCGTGTCAATGATCCATGCATTGAGGACTCCCTAAGTACGCATTGACACGATAGACCGGAACGGCACTGAAGAAGTCGTTACGGTCTATCATGCCAATGATCTGCGGATATTGGCAGTGCCTCCTGCACTTCTACAGAGATTGTAAAAGTCTCTGAAGAAGCTGTTATGATCTCGCTGGAAGAACCATCAATCCAATCAGTGGCAGGGTTTCCTTTTGCCATTTTTCCACCTCATCCTTGGGAAGCCTTGTTTTACTTCTGCAATTAGGTTCAAGGAACTGACAAAATAGAGAGGCTGCCCACAGAGTGGCTCCGGGACTGCACAGAGGTAATGAGGATCAGAATATAACCTTAGCCTCTGGTTTTACTCGTGCTAAGTCTTTCATTCCAGCTGGCTTGCTGGAAGACCTTAGCCAAGTCACTTCAACTCTTCTAGCCTCTGTTTCCTCTCCTCTAGCAAGCACGGAAAGGGATGACATCTTTGGTGTGGAGATTGCTGTGGGGCTTGGGAAATATTAATTTAGACTAGTTGCAGCTGAGGCTTGTCTCAGCATCTCATCACTGGTGAGACAAACCAGGTGTGTACATCATCTCTTTCACACCTAAGCACGCAGGCAAAGCTACACTGGGAGGAAGTCTTGCCTCTGAAGCTTTACTCTGTTGAGTTGATATGGTTTCTGTTGAGTTTATGTGGTTTCTGCCAAGTTTATATGGTTTCTTTCAACTCCATTTATGTGTATCCACATCAGCTCTGAGCATCGCTGCTTGGCAGAAGGTCGTCTTTATTTACTACAATGCCATAAATTCCCATGAAAGCTCTGAACCTCTCCTTCCATGTTTTCCTTAGCATAAGAATATTTTTTTTTATGCTTTGAAAGTACACCAGTGCATAATAAAGTTTTAACTCGTGCTAAGTCTATGACATAGCATAGCGACAAAACACTACCTAACTAGCTTGCTGTGTTTCTACCTTCTCTTCCATAGTCTTTCAGGGAAAACTGGACTTTCTAGTCTTTCCTATCCACTTCATACTTTCATCCACTTTATGGGACACAGAGCTATAGCAGAGTGCACATATACAGAGAGAGTCCTCAATCTACTTTATACCCTGCTTGCTAATAGAAGTCCATTTACTGTGTGATTCTGCATCCTCCAAGGCATATTTACATGGTTAAATGTCAGCAGATCACTGGACAGATGCTTTAACCATACCTTATGGAAAGCAGAGATCCTCGGGCAAGAACAAGTAGAAGGTTCAGGTACTGCACAGAGACCTTGTCTGTAGCCAGGCTGGCCTGAAAAGTATGAGCTCAAAGGACCCAAACTGTGCCAAAGGAGCCAGATTTTAGAAGATCAGAGAGGATCATGACAAAGCTGGAGAAGCTGAGAAGGAAAAGAAGTCCTGTTCTTCCTGAGACTCAAAATCTGGAATATTAAGTGTGTTTTCAGATGTGTTGAACCTCTACAGTTGTCCATAGTTTGGGATCCCAAATCAGTGATTGCTTTGGCAATGCTAATTACGAATTTGGAGTTGCAGAGTAGGCTGTAACCACCAAGTCCACAGCAATCTCATCAACAAGACAATGGATATCTACTGAAGGCTGGAGACTGGCTCACCTTTTACTAATTCAGTCCCTCAACCATATTCCTTTCAGGTCAAGCAGCCTACAACATATTCTGGAAAGTCAAAATTGCTTCTTGATTAACCTCCTTCTCTCCAAAGAAAAAACTTCTGTGGGTGTTATTAATCCCCTGAGAATGTATCTTTGGGATTTAGAGCCTATTTGGGGTGGCCTGCAGAGCCTATGGGCAGTGAGCACCACTGCAACCCAAATTCCACTCAACAACTCCCTCCATGCCTCACGTTAGAAATCTGCATGAAAAGCTGCATTTCAAAATCTGGACAGCTGAAGACTGGTGGGAAAAAAAAAAAAAACTATGCTTTGCACTATATTTAATCACCTGGAGGGTTTAAACTGCAGTGAGAAGGAAGCAGAAGATATCACTTTGCAATGATTCAGACCACATTTCATGCGAGGTCTTTAACGTGCCCTTTCAGGTAGTCTGATGTTATGATGCTGCCTCTACACCATGTGCTGAGTCCCTCAGTGCAAAGTCTTCAGGGTTTGTTCAGTGTTTGGGATGCAAACAGGCATCAGCCTCCTCCCACGTATATATGTATTTATTAGTAAGAGTTTTTCATGGTATAATTGCAGCCCAGCACTTTTTACCAACCGTGGCTTAAGAGGAAAAGCGACACAATGTGTTTTGTGTCTGCTTTTTTTTTTCCTTGTCCCTGCAAACTGGTCACTGAAAAGGTGCAAAGCAGTGCTAAAAGTACATTTTCTACAACTCAAAGCCTTCTAAGAAAGGTACACAATGCAAGAATACGCAGCTGCAATTTAAAAAAGGGCTACTGTTCCTTTAATGCCCAGCTGGTCCTGAGATGTAATAAAATTGACATATTGATTCCTTTGAATTTACAAATGCCTGTTTCATAAACTCCATCTCCAAAGCCTAGGCATCTTTAGAGCACTGTCATTTTTTTTCTCCAAATGGATCAATTATGTGCCCACGTAATCCTGTTACCTGTGAAATCCATGCATACTTCTCCCATTTGCTGCAGTTCCCAGGCGGACAAACTTGCATTATGTACGCATAAACAAACAGAGCATTTTCCTGATATTAGGGATTGTTTTCAAAGTGAAAGGCAATCTCCTGGGTCCTTTACTCAAAAAAAAAAAAAAAAANAAAAAAAAAAAAAAAAAAAAAAAGAAAAGAAAAAGAAAAGAAAACCAACAACACAACAACCAAACTACATACATAGCGGAGTGTTCCTCCAAGTAACCTCGCTGCACTGTGTGTATAATTATTACACAACACAGCAAATCATTAAAGAAACATTGAGTGCTGCTATCTCAAATGCTTCAACTGCAAAAAAGACACCAAGGCTATGCAGCCAGCCCTTGTTTTGCCCTCCAATACAACTTTCTTATTCCTTTTCCTGGCTGCTTTATTTGATAGTTATCAAATGATCTTTACAGATACATTATCTGTAAGGAAATCGTTTTCACCAGGAACCTTTCTGTCTGATTTCAGTAACGGCCAAGCACTCAAAAGCTGCAAACTTTGCTGTGGAAGTTTGGGGTTTTTGCATTTTATTTCCAGGACAATTCATCTTTTTATCGTGCTGAGCACCTTTCCATCATTTACACACACGCACATAGAGTCAAGCAGGCATTAACCTGCAAACCTACCACTTATGCATATAAATGCATCACACACACAACTATTCCCATATCCCGTGGCATATTATTTGTATGAATATATACCGTGCACATAAACACATTTATACACACTCACCCCATGCACAAGCCACAGATATAAACAGGAGAAAAGAGAATAAATATGTTTTTTTTTCCCCCTCTGTATATGAATTCTTTATAAAGTACTGTGTATATACATAGATATGAATTCTCCTTTCATTCTTTCAGGCTGTGCTGTATCTGATTTTCTACACTTCACTGGGCAACCAGCAGTTCAGTTACACTACACTTGCACTGTACAATTTGTCTCTAAAAGGCTCCCAAAATTATGAAACATCTTGTCTGCTGCATGACCTGCTCACCGCAGTGCCTCAGCTCGAGGTGCATCATATAGAGAGGATGGCACTGGATAAAAGATAAATTACATCTATACATAAACATATATATAAACATATATATACATGTGTGTCTGTGTGCGTGTATATATATATATATATATATATATATATATGTATATGCGATGCTTGGAGCCCATACAAGTGGCCAAACAGACCCCTGCCATTGTGCAGGAGTGGGTTTTAAAGATAAATGGCTGCATGTTAACCAGATTTGACATGCTGCACAAAAGCAGCCACCTTTGGTCCCATGACACAGCCAAACAGAAAAAACAACAAGCAATCCTGGCAAAAGATGTCCGACGCGAATAAAAGCCCAACAATTTGTCACTGAGTCGTTACAAAATGTTCCAGGCTTTGGGGCTTGCCATGGGACAGCAGTGATAAGAAGAGCTTAGGGGAAAAAAAAAAAAAAAAAAAAAAAAAAGGGGGGGGGGGGGGGTGGGGGTGGAGGAAGGGTTAAAACCAAAGGAGCCCNAAATGATCTTTACAGATACATTATCTGTAAGGAAATCGTTTTCACCAGGAACCTTTCTGTCTGATTTCAGTAACGGCCAAGCACTCAAAAGCTGCAAACTTTGCTGTGGAAGTTTGGGGTTTTTGCATTTTATTTCCAGGACAATTCATCTTTTTATCGTGCTGAGCACCTTTCCATCATTTACACACACGCACATAGAGTCAAGCAGGCATTAACCTGCAAACCTACCACTTATGCATATAAATGCATCACACACACAACTATTCCCATATCCCGTGGCATATTATTTGTATGAATATATACCGTGCACATAAACACATTTATACACACTCACCCCATGCACAAGCCACAGATATAAACAGGAGAAAAGAGAATAAATATGTTTTTTTTTCCCCCTCTGTATATGAATTCTTTATAAAGTACTGTGTATATACATAGATATGAATTCTCCTTTCATTCTTTCAGGCTGTGCTGTATCTGATTTTCTACACTTCACTGGGCAACCAGCAGTTCAGTTACACTACACTTGCACTGTACAATTTGTCTCTAAAAGGCTCCCAAAATTATGAAACATCTTGTCTGCTGCATGACCTGCTCACCGCAGTGCCTCAGCTCGAGGTGCATCATATAGAGAGGATGGCACTGGATAAAAGATAAATTACATCTATACATAAACATATATATAAACATATATATACATGTGTGTCTGTGTGCGTGTATATATATATATATATATATATATATATATATATGTATATGTGATGCTTGGAGCCCATACAAGTGGCCAAACAGACCCCTGCCATTGTGCAGGAGTGGGTTTTAAAGATAAATGGCTGCATGTTAACCAGATTTGACATGCTGCACAAAAGCAGCCACCTTTGGTCCCATGACACAGCCAAACAGAAAAAACAACAAGCAATCCTGGCAAAAGATGTCCGACGCGAATAAAAGCCCAACAATTTGTCACTGAGTCGTTACAAAATGTTCCAGGCTTTGGNCGTGGTTTTGGTGGATTTGATTGGAAAAATTAGTTAAAAAAAGTCAGAGGGAAAAAAAAAAAAAAAAAAAAAAAAAAAAAGGGAGGCTGAGGGTGTTGGGGTAGAGGAAGAGTTAAAACTCAAGGAGCTCCGCTAGTTACAAAGGGGAAATGAAGAGGATATTTTCATTTGGCTCTTCCCGAAGACATAGACGAAGAAAAGGAAAAAAAAAATATAGAAAAGGGAAAAAAAAAAAAAAAGAAAAAGAAAAAGCTATAATGAATTAAATCGAGAAGCTGAGTTGTTTTGAGAAGTGATTGAAATCTGACATGCCAAGTAGAAATATTTATGTTTAGTTTCTATTTTAGGAATCCGCGAAGCTACTTTTTTCCCTCACTGTACTTCCCCACCACTACAATGGCCACGGCTCAGTTTAGCAAGTGGCAAGCACTGCCTGTTTGGGGCCAAATCCTGATCATGTTTCTGATGGCATTTGGTCTTTCCTCATAGGAATGGGCACAGAAAACTCTGAAGATGTGGGTAGGGGTGAGGAAAAATGTGTGGCAGCAGAGCCTGCCTGACCTCCTGCTTTCCATTGAGTTCACATGAGACAGAGAAGAAAAAACCCAGACTTAGGCTCAGTTTAATGAGGTTTGATCCTGCAGCTTTCCACTCCAACCAGCCACGGGCATCAAACCCAGCTTTCCTGATCTGTGTCTCACTTCAGCCACCCATGCACCCTCAGCAACTGCAGTCTGGTTAGGATTGGCACCCATGCCAGTTCACTAATATTTCAATATATTTTTACAGCCCCTACATCAAAATGAAGAGTTCAGATGCATCAGTGCAGCTGCTTGCTAAGCTCCACATAACGGAGCTCAGATTGTAAAATACCTTTCAGTCAATAATCATCATTGCCTCAGTGATTACTGTGAGCTTCTTTACATTCAGTGGCAGAAAACTGGGGGGGTGTGGGGGGGTGTGGTGTGGTGAGGTGGGTAGGGTAGTTAAAAGCAATACTCTCTTTTAAATTAGAATAATCAGTTGTATAATAAACTCTGAGAATTTGATTATTCGAATTTTCTTAGTCAGATTCCTTGGCACCCACTTGCCCTCTGATGAAACACAATGAGCGATACTTGCTCTTCCCCAAGCCCAGAGAATGGCAGAGTGCTTTAGAGATACTTAGCCCTGCAAAAGCCCTGTGAATGAGTTCATCAGTGTTTCACTATCTCAGGGAGAGAGAAAATGAGCACGGGGAAGTTAATTGACTTGCCAGGGAACACACATGGCACTTGATGCTGCCCTCACCTTCCCCAGCTCTGTACCAGCAGAGCCAGGTCTGGGATAGCATCCCACCACAGCACCCTCTGCCCAGCCAAGCCGCAGATTCCTTGCAGCATCACACTGGTCCAGCATGGACCAGTACTGTGTGGCCTTACACTTTTCTCTTCCTGGGCCTAAACTCTTTGTGGGGGGGGTTTGTCTGAGCACATTAAATAGCATCGGAATTGCCTCTGAAGGGCATATCAAAAGGAAATACCTAATAATAAAACAAATCCAAACCCCAAAAAAACCAACAGAAGAAAAGTTCATTAAAAAAAAAAAATATAGAAAGGGCTTCAATAGTTAAATTCCATGGCTGAATCAACCCTTCTGCAGGAGCAGCTTTCTTTAATTAAAGCATGTTGTGCTGCAAAGCCATGGTGCGAGTGTTTCACAGCGTCCCCGACACCAACACCTGTACATCCCTGCTCAGAAACCCAAACTGCTTTCCCATGTTCCAGCCCCACCATCGATGCCATCAAGAGTCTGGGTTATTTTTAAATACAGGCAGGGATAACTCAGCCACAGCTCTCTGCAGAGTCGAAGAGGGGGACGAGGACTCTTCAAATCATGAAAATGTCAGTTCCAGCAATGTGAGCCTTGGATATTTTTTTTCTTTTTTGACTGTCAAGAAGATTTTAAATCTTTAATATCTGTTTGTTGTCAGGTTTGCCTCCAGCTTTTTGTGTCTGCAGGTCATTGGTGTTTTTTTTTTTGGTCAGGTTTTTTGGGGGTTGTTAGGGAATTAGCGCTCCTCATTTGCTAGCTGCAAGTTTAGAGAAAGCAACCGAAATACAGATAAACAAAGTTCATCTGAGGGAAAAATCTCTGTCTGCGCAGCCTAGTTAACAATGCTTTTATGGTGGCAGGATGGAATTGGAGATGCATGTTTAAAAAAAAGAGGGTTTTTTGGTTTGTTTTTTTTTTTTGCAGACAGCATCGCTGCTACCGAGGCTTTTCCAGCGCTCTGTGCTAATTTTAAACAAGAAATCATTCTGATTTCCATGCCGCTTTAGCATCCCTTTTATTTCACGCTTATCTGTGTTTCAACTCACTGCAGGGTGCTGTGACTTAGTTTTTTTTTAAATTTATTTATGGATTTGTTTGCTCATTTCCCTGATGCTGCATCATTTAAACACATACCATAGCTGAAGACGTGTGGGATTACCAGGAGGTGGGACACACACACAGACATGGGACTTCAATCAACATTTTTGGCCATTGTAAAGGATCTCAGCCAAACATTTTGCTTAGTTAAACTCTAGGTGATGCCACCGCGCACGTCACGCTGCTCCCCCCACCCTTCCCAAAAAATAAAGTGCAAAACTGATGTGTCGTGCCATCTCTGGCAGCATTTGTTCTGCCTCTGCTGCAAATGGGGAGAGAGAGGAAAGGAGGCAAAAAAAAAAAAAAAAAAAAAAAAAAAAAAAAAAGAAAACAAGGGTGGTTAATTTTAAAAATACCCCAATATTTTAAA
>WBNM01038983.1:68439-82550 GCA_013399055.1 Ramphastos sulfuratus | reverse complement strand
GCGGGGGGGGGGGGGAGGGAAAGAAAGCCAACAAAAAACCCCACCAACTTTCTACAGATAAAGCCTAAAAGAAGAGAATCAGAACCTAAACATAGCACCATATGCTCCTGCTTTCTCTTGATGAAGTGCTGAGATACAACATTGTGGCCACCTAATGCACATATATACGTGTGTTTAATCTTAATCCCGTTTCCTGCTCCCTTCCGCTAACCTGCCATAACCCANGGGGGGAGGGAAAGAAAGCCAACAAAAAACCCCACCAACTTTCTACAGATAAAGCCTAAAAGAAGAGAATCAGAACCTAAACATAGCACCATATGCTCCTGCTTTCTCTTGATGAAGTGCTGAGATACAACATTGTGGCCACCTAATGCACATATATACGTGTGTTTAATCTTAATCCCGTTTCCTGCTCCCTTCCGCTAACCTGCCATAACCCAGCTTGGCTTTATTTCTGCTCCCCAATAGTCCTCCCACCACGCTTACAGGTATTTGCCAAGTGCTGCTTTTATCACAGCCCCACCACTGGGATGATATGGTCCCGGAAAAGTCCATCCCACATGTCCTGCCCTCACACAGGGTAACCTCTCCTGAGGAGCTTATAGGAAAATCCACTGTTGAAATAAATAACAACTCTCACCGAATGATCAAAGAAGAAATAAATCTTTTACCCTTATAAGACTTTTTAAAACTGAAATCCCATTTTTTAACTGGATAACAGTTAAGAGGCTACTGGCCACCTCTTTTTTTTTTTTCCCTTTTTTTTTTTTCTGGGAGCTCCGTTTTAAATGTTGGCTGCATGGATATTGGACAGACAAACGGATCTGCAGCTCTTTGGGAGCGCAAGCTTTTAAAATAAAGTTTGTGTGCGGTATATGGAAACATATTGTTTGGAATTTAAGTTCTAATATCTAGGAATAAACAGAGCATTAAATCAAGCAAAACTGTGACAAGGCCAATATGCACATGGATGATGCCAGCGAGGCATCTCCAGCCCTTTGTTCACAGCTTAACAAAACTGTGCCGTCACACCACTTTAGCTCAACAGTGCCTGTCGAATGGGCATCAGCAGATCAGCCAATGCCTGTCACACACACAGCTGAAAAACTGTTTGAAAGCAAGGCTTACTTTAGCACAAGTCTGCTAGGAAAAGTGAGAGGGATTTTTAATCATCTGGTAAAGACTACAGATATAAATTTAGGGGGGGAAAAAATATGTATGCATATATTGTCAACTCTTCCCCACACAGCTTTGCTCTTTTTTCACCTTTAAGGTCTTGATNAAAAAAAAAAAAAAAAAAAAAAAAAAGAAGATACCGAATGCAGGGATTGATTTTCAAATTACCTCAATATTTTGAAAACATTTTCACCTGCATGCTGAGAATGCTAAGAATAGGCAGGAAGGCAATTGTGCATTTGCACAGCCTCCACTGCATTCATTTATAAATTACCTCATCACTGACTGAAATTAACACTGATTCTTACAGGCAATTTCTCAATTTCCAATGCTAATTACATTTTTTTTACTTTTAAATTCTGTACCACCTGTTTTGGGCAAGACATCTTAGGCAGCGCGACCGCATTTAATCACAATTTTAATTAACCGCCCTGTAGATGTGAAAAAGAAGCAATTATAATGTAGATGAATGATGATTTTTCTGCATTAAATTGTTTTGTTTCCCTGGTATGTTGATTGTAACACAGCACACAAATACAGTAACTGTACAATTTTTTTCTATTGTAATTTAGTAATTGTTTTTGGAAAACCAGTTTGGGAATGAGTGACTTCATCTGTTTACAAATTGATTGATACTGTTAACTCACTGATTGCTGCAGCATACATTTTGTATTGCACAGCCTAGCAGAAAATATAATTAGGCATGCACAGACTTTGCAGCACCATTTTGGAATCTGAAAATCAACTGTAACCGAAGTGTGTTTTCCTTGAGCATCCTACTATCAGCCGGGGCTGATGATGCAATAATCAACAAACAATGGGCTTTTCCCATCCCGCCGCTGCTAGAAACCCTTGGATTTCATCCGGTAGTCTCAGGGCGTAAGTTTGGGAGGGTTTTCCTTTCTGGATTGTGCTTTGCCAGGCCTGGGAGCTGAGGATTGGCAAGCCTGCAGCTTGCTCAACTCCCTCAGATCGCTATCGGGAAGGAGCAGGCGAGTGATGGGAAGAAACAATGATGGCAAAAAGAGCTGCGGTTCGCAAAGCCCGGGGATCGCTGCTGACACGCGTGTGCCATGGCACCAGCTCTCTCCAGCTACACGTTACAGGGGGATAAGATCTTGATCTGACTCATGGCTGGCAGATACAGATCGCCCAAGTTATATATATCCCCACGGAGAAGCGAGGAGATTGCACGCATCGGAGCAGAGCCTGCTTGCTTTCCCAGGGAGAGAGGTCATGAAGGGAGCAGATGTGCAGCACTTGCAGCACCTGGGCTTTAGGAGATGGTGGCACTACTACCATGCTCTTACAGCGGCCCAGGACAGTTCTGCTGTGTGGTTCTCCCACCTTGGGGCTCTAAGTCCCCCAGCACGGGTGGGATGGCTTGCAGGAACACAAGGAGAAGTGCACCTCAGTTGTTACCTGTGCTGGAGACCTCCCAAAAGAGAGGTGGTAGCTCTCCCTCTCCCAGTCTTCTCTACCACCCACAAGAGCAGGAGGTCTCCATCAACCAGGACTTGCCAAGATATGAGATGCCACATGAACCCTATGTGACCCCATCACTGCCAGACCTGCAATGTCAACCACGGCTGACCAAGACCTGGGACACTGAACCGAAGGGACGAAGCAGACCTGGGGCTGGCTTCCATGCCGCTACCTTCCGTGAGAGCATGGAGGTCATTGGGGGGGGTCCCAGGGCTCATCTGCTGGCCCCAGTCACTTTATAAATATTTGTTAAGAGGGAAGGACGTAAAGTCTAGTGTTCAGTAGGTGATTTTTGTAAGACTCCAGCTACCCATACATAAAAGGGTCTATTATCTCACTGTGGAAGAGATTTACATGCGTAACTCCCATTAACTCTTATGGGACTTAGGCACGTAAATCTCTTGTGCATCTAGAGAAGAATAGACCACATAAGGTCTTGTGATCTATACTGCTAGTAGGTTTAAGTCCCTTTCATTTATAAAGCTATACAAAAATTAACCATTAAAGCTTATTCTGTGCAAGCTGTCCCCCTACATATATCACCCAGCTCTCTGTTTGAAGTACTTGATGTAAACGCATGCAGAGAAAAGGTACCGGAGCAAGCAAGCCCATTCATTTCAGTTAGTAAAACTGTCATAGTTGAAAGGAAGCAGACTAAGGGCAGGTAGAAAAATTGTCCAGGTTTCGCCCAGCAGATTCAATTTCAGATTTAGGCTCTCGACTGCACTGTTTGGAGAAGGAATACTTTCATTTTGCTGAATGCTGCCTCCTCCCCCCTCCTTCCCACTCTCCTATCCCTACTCACAGCCCTCAAGTAAAGCACCGTGCCTTGGACCAAATAGCCCAGAGTGGCTGGAGAGATACAATCTTTACACAATCAAACTAAGATGCTGCATCTACTAAGCAAAAATAAATAAATCTTTGATTTCATAAACTTGTTTAAGCTGAAATGTTCATTGGTAAGCCTGTAAAAGTGGGAACATCTGTGCTCCTGCTGGGATTTGATGTCTCACCACAAACCTTTCCATAAGCACTTTGTCTTGGATAGGAAACAAAGAGGAAAATACCTGATCCCCAGCCTCAGTTGGGCAGCTCCTTCTATCTTCACACCCTGACCCACTGAGCATTCCTCCCAGCAACAAGCTGCTTCCCAGGGCTACCTCCACCATGGAAGCTGGCTAACTAATCTCTTAGCAAACACTTGCAGCAAACCTGAAGAGAGTTTGAAAAGNTTTTTTTCCCTTTTTTTTTTTACTGGGAGCTCCGTTTTAAATGTTGGCTGCATGGATATTGGACAGACAAACGGATCTGCAGCTCTTTGGGAGCGCAAGCTTTTAAAATAAAGTTTGTGTGCGGTATATGGAAACATATTGTTTGGAATTTAAGTTCTAATATCTAGGAATAAACAGAGCATTAAATCAAGCAAAACTGTGACAAGGCCAATATGCACATGGATGATGCCAGCGAGGCATCTCCAGCCCTTTGTTCACAGCTTAACAAAACTGTGCCGTCACACCACTTTAGCTCAACAGTGCCTGTCGAATGGGCATCAGCAGATCAGCCAATGCCTGTCACACACACAGCTGAAAAACTGTTTGAAAGCAAGGCTTACTTTAGCACAAGTCTGCTAGGAAAAGTGAGAGGGATTTTTAATCATCTGGTAAAGACTACAGATATAAATTTAGGGGGGGAAAAAATATGTATGCATATATTGTCAACTCTTCCCCACACAGCTTTGCTCTTTTTTCACCTTTAAGGTCTTGATGGTGTTGCCTGCTCCTTTCCATGCTATATAAGATTTGGAATTATTTGCAAAGAAGTGAAATTCTGTCAGGGTTTGAAGAAGGGGGAAGAGAAGATGTCACAGGGAACGATCCTGATCTGTCCAATAATCCATTAAAAATTAATCTTCACCCCATTCTACTTGGAGTCCCCCTCCTGTGACAGGGGATAAATGAAATAACATATTCAAGGAAATGTTTGTTTTGTTTCTAATGTAATTATCTCTGCAGATGAATGTCTTTCTGGGTTGGGGTTGGGGTTTTTGGTTTTTTTTTTTCTGGGGGGATGACCAAAATACATTTTCACTGGTATTAACAACTCTCTCTGTCATTCCTCTGACCAGTCACAGTGCACAACCACGACACCACTCTGCAAAGGATGGCAGCAAATCCAGCTTCTTTTAGCTACAGCAACTTCAACTCAGCACTTCCTTCTTTGTTTTACACATTCTCCCCTCTTTTAAGGGTGGTCTTTTACCACCAGCCCCTCTCCAACTGGCCTCCTCGGGGTACCAAGGTGGCCTCCTCTTTTAAGGGTGGTCTTTTACCACCAGCCCCTCTCCAACTGGCCTCCTCGGGGTACCAAGGTGGCCTCCTCGGGGTACCAAGGTGGCCTCCTCTGGGTACCTAGGTGGGCTGCTAGTGCTCCACAGCGGCTCAGTGATGGAGTTCAAGGGGTACCAGAGAGTACTGAGGAGGACTGGGAGTACTTAGGGTGACCAAGAGGGGACTGAGAGGTAATACGAGCCACACCGGTGGTGACCAGGGAGAAAAGATTGAACTGAGGTGAACCAGAGTGGGACTGAGAGGGGAACAAAAGGGACCGTGGGGATGAGAGGGGGGCATTGTGGGGGTGAACCGGGGTGCAGCAGCCCCGGGTGCCGAGCCCTCTCCCCGCTGCCTGTCCGCCGCTGCTGTCAGCTCGCTGCCTGCACTTTAGCTGTCTCTTTCCCAGTCCCTACCCTGTCAGTTTTCTGGCCTGCCAATTTCAACTTGAAGCTTGACTGGGCTGATTTGATGCAAATACCTCCAGGGAAAACCCTGAAACTGATGAACAGTTATGTCAAGTCGATTTTGCACCATCGGGAAAAGGTAACCTCTGCGAGAAAAAAAAACAACAAGGTTAAAGAGACAAGGGCTTTTCACGTGTAATACCACTGCTGCACATCTCGTTCACTGTTTACCATCCCTCAGAAATTGTAACTGTCAGAATTAGTCCTAATTGCAGATGCGAAAGCTGCCATTATAATAAAAACAGAGGCAGTGCAGGCATTAAATGTAGCAGCCTAATTTGTGAGACTACTGAAAAGGTAGAGTAAATGAATATTTCATTACTTTAATTACCAGGGACTACTCTTTTCTTGCTGTCTTATGATAAGTGTTGCTGTAACTAGCAACAGCAAACATCCACTAAAACATAAAGTGCAATAATAGTACTGCTGTCAGGATCGCTGCTTTAAAATACGAGCTGGGGGGGTGGAGGGGTGGAAGGGGAAATATAATGGTTTATCTATTTCTTAGAGGTCTGCAGGAGTAGGAGATGCAAACTCGTTTAACGTCAAAAAACAAAGAGGCAAGTAAACAGGTTTTAGTCAGAGAAAATAATGGCCCGGAGGAGGTGAGGTTGGGGGGGGGGGAAGTTGAGACGGACTTAAAATCCTGGACCAAAAACGAGCGGCAGGCAGCGTGGAGCCGCTTCTCCTCCTCTTCCTCTTCCTTCCTTCTGGGAGCAAAGTTCGGGAACCCGTCTAGGGGCCGAGGAAGAGGGGGCGGGGGGGAACACGACACGGCAATCTCCCGGAGCCGCCCCGCCGGCGTTTGTCACCTCGCCCAACGGAGTCAGCGCCGGGTGACAGCGCCTGGACCCCGGGTGCCGTGGGTGTCCCGTCGTCGTCCCCCCGCCCCGAAGAGGCGGTTGACACCTCTGCCCCGGGGTTGGAGAGGGCGAGGTGGCTTCGCACTCCCCCACCCAAACGCGCGGCGCCCGAGGCTGCGTCTCCAGCCCGCTCCGCGAAGGCAGAGGGAGATGCTCTCGGGGGGCGGCGGCTCCGACGCCGACCTACCAGACGGGAGAGAAGACCCTCCCCGGGAGGAACCGGGCGGGGGGGGGGGTCCCTGCCCCTCTCCGCCGCCCTGCCGGGAGGTGGAGCAGAGGGTGTCTCGGGGGGAGGCAGCCGGCCGCATCCCGGCTGGGGAGGGGGCTGCGATGGGCGCCCCCCCGGCTGCCGCCCGCCTGCTCGTCCCATTGGGGATGCCCTGCCCTGGACCAGCCGCTGCAGTCTGCCCGCCCCCGGGGCCGCCCCGACCCCCGCTGCCCCGCACCGAGGGGTAGCTGCTTGCCCGGCCCCGCCGCTTCAACACCGGCTCCCGACAGACCCAGGGAAATTTGTCAACAATTCGCAACCACTCTGGTAATTACATTCCTGAAATCCGCAGCGAGAGACGTAAAAGATAGGAAGCTGCCTTGACTTTCCGCTTGGAACGATCGTTCCTGTTTGGAGCGACCTATTCCTCTTTTCTAGCCCTTCCTTAACCATCTTCTCTCCCCCTTCCCCATCCTTCCCCGTTCCGCCTCCTACGCTTTTTTTTTTTTTCTCCCCTCCAGAAACAGCCGTGACGAGTCGCTGTGCCTTGCTCCTCTCCTCACCCCCTGTCCGAGGAGGCAACAGCTCCCTTCTCGCCTTTGTGTGCCCATCTCTCCAACCCAACTTTCCTGTCAAAGACTCGAAAAAATATGCAAGGCTTGCACTGCCGCTGAGAAGCAGGACAAAGTTTAACTTCTCTGTTGGCAGCCAGAGAATAACTCCCAGGCAGGATTCGAGCAAAAGATCTGATTTGCTGAATTCTGCTCTTTGATTTGTATTTGTATGTTATTGCTACTGCTAAGGTTGTTGCCAACCTCAATTAGATCACAAATGAGATCAGTTTAATTCAACTCCCAAACTGTGACCTGACCATGGTCTGAAAGTATTCAAAAACGCGTTTTAAGCCTTCCTTTGATTTCAAAAGGAATACTGCATGCTTGGTCATTCATACAAATAACATAAAACGTAATTATGGGATGATTTGGCAGATGACATTCCTGCCAAACCACGCTCCATGCCAGATACTGTAATGCTATGGCTGCTGTCCTGGTGCTTGAGTGCACAGCACCCTTGAGTAAGGTGGGAGTAATGGGGTGTGCTCAGTGGTGAGGTGTTTAAATGTGTTTGGGGAGGCAAAGGCAACGACAACTACCACACCACATTAAAAGCACACACACACCCCCCCGCCTCCCCAGTTAGAATCTGCTGTATCACTTGGAAGTGGATCTGCACTATCAAATCTCCAGGAGGCTGTGACAAAGGAAGCCTGTAGCTTGACACACGGGTAACAACATAGCAAACACCTTTAATTCTGTCATGTCTCATACCCTTTGCTTTCTCACACGTTTGTGGCTGCTCTAGCATTGACACCTACACTTAAAAAAAAAAAAAGAAAAAAGAAAAAAGAAAAAAGAAAAGAAAAGAAAGAAGAAAAAGAAAAAGAAAATAAGAACCCTTGACAACAAAAACCCCCAAATGAAGCAATCTTAGTCAAGCTAAAAACAGGAATACCTGTAAAGTTATTCTTATGCCCGGCAAAAATATCTAACTTACTAACTTCTTCTAATGGCTCAGAAAAGAGCAAGAAGTAGCTTTCTTTTAAAAAAGAAAAAAAGGGGAAAAAAAAAAAAAGTCACTTTGGGAATGTGAAGCCCTCAGAAGGCTGATGGCTTTCCTTCAAAGCCCGGAGTTAACACAAAGCCACTCGTACAGGTTTGCTTGTGGAACTTCTCAGCTCTTCTACTGCTCAAGTGTGAATCCTAGATTGACCTTCCTCTCTCAGCAATGCTCCATGAGCTTTGCTTTCCTAGAGAGATCTGGGGATGTTATATACGTGGGGGTAGAGATAGTGTGTATGCGTGCACACACATATAGATAACCCCTTGCTGATGGAGGAGGAGATGCCTCACAGCTCTTCCCAGCCTTGCCTCTGATGGGTTGACCCCAAAAGATTCAACAGCCACCAAAGAAAAGATGCATCAGGCTGAGCAGTGCCACCTCCCAGTCTGTGCCTCTCTCCAAACCCCACTCCAGGCCTTGTACCTGCAAGGCCCCGAAGCTCACAAGGAGTTAAGGCTCTTTCCAGCATTACTGGGTAGGTTAATATCACAGCTGCCTGGTAAAGCATTATCCAGTACCTCACTTAACAAAAGCCTGCTTTTGCAAACAGACTCCTACTTTTCCCCAAGTGTCCAAAGGTGTTTACTGAAGTAAATCTGCCTAAATCCTCCATTGCTTGGGTCATGGGGGTGGTTAGGAGGGTGGAAGGTGTAGAGATAATCTCTTTTTGTAAATTCTGTAAATCTTCTGGGAAAAAATCAGGAATCTGTGTCACATGCTTCTGTTCAACTGGTAACATCTCGGTTAGTGTGCTCCTTAGGAGTGAAATCTGCCATAGCAGCTACAGGGAAATAAGACATCCCTCCCTGCTCCACATTGTTCAAACTGGTCTTCCCTCTCAAAGTTTCCTTACCACATTTAATCCATTTGCTAATGGGGAGGGGGGGAAATACAGTTAGGTTCTTAAAAGTGACTTCTGGAATAAAAAAAAAAAAAAGACTAGAAATAAAAAAAATTAGTAATAAAAATGACAGTTTGGTCAGCAGGAAATAGTGTAGCTGAAAACTTGTCACTTGAGATTTCTGTGCTACCCTGATTATTCCAACACCAGCAACTGCATGTTACCTTTTGCTTGTTGCAAATAGAGGCAAACAACACAGGAAATTTTGACAGCTCTGCCTGAAAGGGCTTAAATACTTCTCAGTAAGCAGGATCCAGTTATAAATAAACCTTCTCTCAGTGAGAAAAAAGTGGCTATGACCAAAGACCTCACCGATTTTATTTTATTATTTTCCACGAAAACCCCTGTCTGATTAAAAGCACAGAAGAGCTTCTGAAGAACAAACAAACAGGCAAGTCTTGGGACATACACAAACAGGGACAGGGGAAGGGGGACAGTTAGAAAATGTACATGAACGTGACTACAAAATCTCCACGAGAGAGCCCAGCAACAGAAACTTCCACAAATCTCTTGCCTTTCCCTCCTCCTCCTCCTCCTCCACGAGATTTTGCTGGTGCCACCGAGGATTTGCTGAGTTGCTGCTTTTCCCCAGTGGGTCGGGACAGGCCGGGCTGGTCGCCAGCCTGGGGACACCCCCCGCCACCAAGCCACCACACGCCCCCCTCAGCCCACAGCATCACCCTGGCTCTCTTGTCCTGCCAACCGCAACGAACGTCCAGCCGGACCCTTCCCAAACAATTAAAAAATACACTAAAGCCCTGATATTTCGACTGGGGAAAAGGCAATTTTTCACCCTTAATCTGCTCACCAGTGGTGGGCAAGCTTGTCTCAACCCCCAGTCACACCCCTGCTCCCCAAGGTCATGGTGAGTAAACAATAATAGTAATTAAAACAAAATAATAGGCAGCAGTCAAGAGCTGAGAGTACACACACCTGACCCTAACTATAACAGACTTCTCAGAGTAGAATTTGATCCCTCTCTGACACTTTCTACCTCAAGTGTTAGAGCGAGTGGCCATGAATAGTACAGGCATGCCATCTTGTAACACTATCTGCCTGTCAGAAGAGCCAAGGCTGGGTAGAGCAGGATCTATATAAGGCTTGTAACTAGGGGAAGCCCAACAAACAGCTACAAACACCTAAGTTATTTTACTCAGCCTCCACCCTTCTGCTTTTTTTTTTCCCCCTTCTTCTCACTCTCTCTCTTTTTTTTTTTTTCTTTTTTTTTTCTTTTTTTTTTTTTTCCTTTTCATCTTGGCTTTCTGTTGCAGAATGCAAATGTAGCCTGCCGGCGGTGAATGGGCTGAATTGTGATTAAGAAGAAGAAGAGCTCCTTTCTTTGTTCTCCCCTCAGGGGATGTTTACTGGGAGAGACACAGCGGATCAGATATGAAAGGCATTCAGGTCAGCATTGATGTGAGCGAAAGTGAAATCATACCTAAGGCATTCAAAAGACCGCCGTGTCAGGGGTTCAGCTAACGGTGCATCTACTGTGTCTTCCCTGTTAGGCACACACATACACACAAGAAAAAAAAAAAATCTCCACAAACAGGCGTTTTTCAAAAAAATCACCACAAAAATTATATGGAAAAGGAGAAGGGGAAACAAAATTAAAAAGTTTTCCCTGGCTTTAGCATCCCAGCAGAAGCTACAGGACTCAAGAGCTGCGTTTCCTTGTGGATTACGGATGGAACAGGTCAACTTGTATTAATTGTAGCTGTTGGGATCAGCATCATTTTTAGGAGGAAGTGATCTAAGTCTGAAATGTGAACTGTTCTTTTCAGGCGTACCTATACATTCCATGTCTGCTTCTATATGCGACACACGCATAGGTGTACACGCACAGATACATCTCTCTCTCTAGATGAGCTTCACCAAGCTCCCTGCCTTCTTTTATTCCAGTGCAAACCACAAGCAATCGTTTCTTGCCTCCCTCAGAAGCAACTTCAATGCTAAAAGGCAGTGTTGGCATATCAAACCAGCACAGCACACCTTAAAAAAAAAAAAAAAAAAAAAATAAACTTTTCTTAACTTGGAACTCCTGGAAACACTTTGCTGAGAGCTTGCAACGGAGGAGGACGGTGACCACAGGCGTAAGAAGTTGGTACGCAGCTATTTAAGTTACACTGTTGGGAGGAAAAGTCTAGGCAGTGTCGGTTTGTTCATTAAAAAAATGCTTGATGAAGAAATATTTGGACCTTACTTTGTGGGTTTGGCGTTTTTTCCCCCCTCTTTAAGTTTGTACTTCTCACAGCTTAGACAGTCTCTCAATAGACTTTCCAAGTGGTTAGCTGACGCTGTTGGCATAAGCAGAGATGGGTAAAATATAGGGGGAAAATCGCAAATTACAGTGAAGCATACAAAGAGTTAGGAGGTGGCTGCATTTCCGGGGGATGGAATGGAAATGAAAACGACAAATCATTTGGAAAAGAAAAAAACTAAAAAAATTTAAAGGACAGGGCTACATGTCGTCTACAACAACCATCCCCACTACGCTGAATTTGTTTCCACCTTCAGAACCTTAGTTAAAAGATATTGTTTGCCTAATGCTCACATCTGCTTTAATGGTGACGTTTAATTCTGAAATATTTTCAACTAGTGTTTCTGCATCACGGATTTCTCTCCTTTTTCTCCATACTCTAAAAAGACAACTAAAGAGCAATCAAAAAGGTGTCTGACTTGGCCATTCAGACAATTGCACCCTTGTGGGAATGCTGGAATGAATGGTACAGTGGACACCCCAGCACTATTGACGTTATAAACATGTAAATGAAACACATTAGGGCAGACAATCAATTGTCTGTGAGCACTGCAAACCTGCACTCCCTTTCTATGTGACAGGCACAAAATAGTGTCTACCTTGGGAAGCCATGGTCTTGGAGAAAAAAAGGACAAAGAGTTCTCTTTCAGAGAGGAAAAAATGCACCTTAAAAGCACTGGGATAATGCAGATGCCAAAAACTGTTGTGAGGCGAAGAATTTCCTATTTCTTGGAATGAATGTGGGGCTGCTGTAAAAGAATCAACACACTTCTTCCCACTCGAAAGGCAGAGACACATTTTTCTTGGGGAATATTACCAGCCTGTCCTGAGAGCTAACAGCTCAGCCTTCCATATATTTTCCCTATCTTGGACACTTGGCTATGCATAATTATCGATAATTAACTTGTAATGGTTTCATTTTTTTTCCCCCTTTTCCCCCTTTTTTTCAAATATGCCTTTTCTAGGCATCAGATCTGTTTTCTCACAGCGATTAGAAATGCCCCCAAAAGTTTCCTTGCATGCGATAAGCAAAAAGCCAGTGAGCACCGAACGCTCGCAAATGGTGCACGGTAAATAAGGCACTAATCTCCAAATTTGCTGCATTTCTATAAACTCAGAATAAAATAAATAGATCAGGATTGACACTGAAAACAACCTCCTCTGCTTCATGTCACAGCTCAGCTTGGACATGGCTCTGCACCGAGAAAATGTAGCTAAGGTTGTTATTACACTCTGGTCACTCACATGCATTTACTGCATTAATTTTTAATACCTTTCTCCAGGTGCTTTTCTGGAGGGAACGCATTTGCCTCCCTCCCCAGCCAACAACTCTCGAAGGAATCTCCTCGCAACGGATTCCCAGCCCTGCAGAGGTCCCCGGGAACAGGAGCGCTCCCAGATGCCCGCTCTGCCTTGTGCCACCTGAATTTCACAAAAAGCAGCTTTTCTCCTCACACTCAAGCCTCAGTCTAGCTACCTCCAAACTTCTCCAGGCAGGGAAGACAAGCCTCACTTCCTCACTTCCCACTCACTACAGGCAGCAGGCTTGGCTTTTTTTTCTCCTTTTTTTTTTTTTTTTTTTTTTTTTTTTTTTTTTTTTTTTTTCTTTCTTCTTCCCCCCTCTTTTTCAAGTGGGAAGTGAAGGAGGTTTTTCCCCCTTCCCCAGCATCCTCGCAAGGAGCGTGGGTGGGTATCTTTTTGGGGAAGGCTCTCTGAGCAAGTCAAACCGTGTATTGCTTGTTTGGGCTGTGTTCTGCCTCCGAGCAGACGCCCTGAAAGCATTGAACTTTCTCCCTTTTTCTTTACGACTCGAAGAGAGGTGGCAAAGCGAGATGTTCACTGAAACTTTTGGGCTAAATTAGACCAAACTTTCCCATCTCCTCCTTCTCCTGCTTCCTGGGGATTTTTTTTTTAATTGTTATTATTTTTGAGAAGGGGGAGAGGAAAGGAAGGAGGAAAAAAAAAAAAAAAAAAAAAGCAACCCAAATCCCAGACATTCAACAAACGCCAAACCACAACAAGGAGACAGGCAGAGCAGGGCACCCGGACGGCCGGACAGCGCTGCCTGCCCTGGCCCCCGCTTCGCACAGCTCCGCGCTTCCCCGCTCCTCTCTCCGCACCGGCGCAGCGGCCGCCAGCGAAACCCCCGCCTCCGCGGGGCGCCCGTGTGGAAAAGGGGGCTCGCTGCCCTTTTCTCCTCCTCCTCTGCCGCGACTTCTCTCCCGAGTGAAAGTACCGCGAAGTGAGTCAGGCGCTGGGAATCATCTGACTGAACTTCCCGGAGCTCCGCCGCATTCCTGGGCTGCCGCTCCGCGCACCTCCCGCCCCCCTTCCTCCCCCCCCCCGCCCCCTTCGGGGGCCTCTCCTTCCCCCCCCCCCCCCCAACCCCCCCCCCCCCCACACACCCCCGGGGGGGGGGGGGCTCACCCCTCATTGATTATCATATCGCCTCTCTCAGTCCCCCCCTTCTTCCCCAGCACACCTCTCCTTCACTCCCAGCAGCTCTGATCAACACCGTTATCTTGGAAAATCCCGAGCTTTCGACCCTATTTAGCTCCGGCGTAATTTTATCCGGCCCCGGGATGTAATCCCGAGCCTTGCCCATCCTCGCAGGGACACGCACCCAGGCGTGGAGCCCACTCAGGCATTAGTTGGATTATTCTGTTTTGTCCCCGTCTGTAATTTGTATGTGACTGCACTCACACTCCCCTCAGCTTCCTTGATGACCATCTATTTTATTTGGTTTTTTCTTTTCACATATATACGTTGTGGGATTTTTTTCAGTGGCTTGCAAATTTTATTTT
>WBNM01038983.1:38279-61524 GCA_013399055.1 Ramphastos sulfuratus | reverse complement strand
CCTCCTCCCCCATCCCCAGGCGGGATCCCTGTCGTCGTCGTTCCCCCCTCCCGCCCCTCCGGCGGGATCCCCCCCGCCTTGCCCGCCCGCGGAGCCGGCTGGGGGCCGCATCCTGCGCCCGCACCGTGCCGATTCCCAGCCCCTCTCGGAGCTGCTGCGGAGGGGAAAACTTACCCTAACATCAATGCTTAGAAACTAAACTCTGTTCGGGAGCTGCAAATAAGATTCTGGCTGACTCCTGCTCGTTTTGGTGCTGTTTTATTTTTATCCCGAGCGCGTTTCTTTTGGGGCATGTTTGGGGTTGGGGGGTGTGTGTGTTCCCCTTTCATTTCAGTACTCATCCAGGTTATTTTGAATAGTCGGCTAAATCTGATGAAAATCAAACCCCGAACAACACAAACCACCCCAAACCAGCGTGCCGAGATCTTACAGCCTATCTGTTGTGTTCACAGATACGGATCAGGGGTGAGATGGGCTCTTCCTGGCTCTGCTCCCCCTTGGAAGTAGCTGGATGGGCAGAGACAGGGAGGGTGAGTAACGCGTGGGACCGAACTTCGGGGAGGTTACAAGTTTTTCACCTTTTTCAAGTATTAAAATGAAAATAAAATTGCATAGAAAAAAAAAAAAAGGAGAAAAAAAAAAAAAAAGAAAAGAAAAAAACCAACCCCAAGCCAGACTCCACCTTTGCACTGAAGGGATTGGTTATGCAAATATGGAAGGGGTTTCCTGGCAAATACAGCTTTCTACTGTATGGTTAATTAAATCATCACTCAAAAGCCTTCCAATGTGACGCTTCTGTCGTAATCCAATCAGGTTACGTAGGTCCTAAACAAGAAAGATATTTTCCACATCTGGAAGTCAGCAATTTAGCAAGTACTGCACATTATTAACCAATTCAGAGCCCGCTTCCCAGGGGGATTTTAATTTAAAAAAAAAAAAAAAAAAGAAGTTTAAGTGTTCTTAACCAATGCTCTGCTACTCTCTTAATCAAAAAAGCTGGTTTTACGCTGCCCGTAACTACGAAGTAATATCGAAGTAAGTTAAGGCAGCCTGAGCTGGAGATGCTGAGCGAAGGAGCTGATCTGCACAGCCTGAGCCTTCATCCAACTCCTAGCCACAAGCGTTTCTTCCTCGAAAAAGAGCTCCAAATGATCGCGGCGTAAAGATTAAATTCCACGTCTTGCCTACTCGTAGGGTCTTTCCCTAAGGTAAACGTGGAGCTGCCCAAAGGGCTGTGGGAAAGAGCTGCGGAAGAGTTTCCTTCCCGTGACAAGAGTTAAATCTATTACAGCACTTTTTTTTTTTTTTTTTTTTTTTTTTCACCAGCCCCCCCTTTCCCCTCCTGAAGAAAAGCGAAACAAATGGTACACTGCTCCGACACTGTACTTTTACTTACATTAAGCTAAGATAAACTGCTCTTGAACTGGGCGTTGAGGGGGTGCCTGAACAAGGGCTTGCAAAGCCAGCAACGAGGCACCAGACATCGCTCTCCAAATCGCTCCTGATCAGGGAACACCTTTCTGATCATTAAACAACGTGAAGGAAGGAAGGAGACCCTCACCTCGCCCTCCTCCCCACTGCAGTTTGTCTTTGCAGCTCATCAGAGCCACCGAGGTCTCTTTCTTTCTTTCTTTCTTTCTTTCTTTTTTTTTTTTTTTTTTTAATTTTTAGATTTTTTTTGGTCATCTGGTTGGTGAAATTTATCCAGCCACTTAGACTGGGTGCCCCTGGGTGATGCTGGGAAGAATCAGGGCAGGGAAGGGGCGGTCTGGGGCAGGATTCTAAACTCCCCATCTGCAGAGGGGGATTCTGGAAAAATAGTCCCCAAAATCCTCCTTTCTCCGGGTGTTCCTCCTCCAGCCCTCAGCTGCAGGAGGATGGGAAGGAGAGGAGGGGGAGAGGCAGCTTGCGCGCTACTTGAGCGCTGCTTGTGCGCTTCTTGCGCCCTGCCTGGCTTGGAGGGGGGTGTGTGTGGGGTGTGCTCCAAGGCTGCCAGCCACCGAGCGGCTTAAAGCAAATCTGCCTGCAGACCTGGCGGGCTGCTGCCGCTGAAATCCGTCATTATGCAAAGGTGGGAGCAAGGTCCTCTCGTGTTGTTAAATTTTTAGTTTTATTTTGATTTATAGTGATTTTTTTTCCCCCCCACTGCTATGAGTGAGCTTGTCTTTGCTAAAAGTTTTTTTGCCCCCATTCACTGAAAACTAACATAATTTTCTTGCAGGGAGTGGGACAGGTCCATGCTTAGGTATACCTGTAAACACAGAGATGTATGTCAGGCAGGCAAAATGATGATATCTTAATGAAATATACAGCGTGGTGCAAATATCCTGAAATCAGATTCGAGGATTATTAATTTGCATTAGATCCTCTCAGATCTAGAAGACACTGCCCATAAATCAAGGGCAGCCTGGCAATTCCTTAAAGAGCTAAACCGAATTTTGATAAAAAAGAAGAAAAAGAAAAGAAATTCGATGAAAAGAAAGAAAAAAAGAAAGCAAGCACTGAAAGAAAGGTGAATGCTCTTAACTGACTCTCTCGATTTTCAGCTGTCCACCTTTTATAGCAGAAAAAGGGAAAACCAAAACCCACCCAACAAGTCCTCCAGAGAAATGAATCCCATCACAAACGCCTCACGTATTGTTCATACATTTCCAGATTACAAAACCAGGGGATGAAACGGAGATTAAGAGAAACTGCAACCTAACCTGCAATAAGCAGGAGTGCGTCGATGTTATATCGTTAAAATATATCTGTATCTGCAGCTACACTGAATAAAACAAACCCTCAGACCGTGTGATGATGCTCAAGGGCTTTAAGGAACATGTTGGCATTGTCAGATAATCCCTATTCATAATTTTGCAGGCTGTTCCTACAGCCCTCAATCTCCCAGTGTCTCCAGCTCTGAAGTGCCTCAGCAGGGCTTGCATCGGAGCGATAAACTGCTCTGATCTTCACAGGAGTGGCATGACACCCAACCTTAGGAGATGTTATTTCAATGTGGTGTGTGAGGGTGGGTTTTTAAGGTTCTCTTTTTTAAAAAATGTTTTTTTTTTTTTTAATTTATTTTTTTGGACACTGGATGTAAACATTTAGCAATTGGCTAAGCCCTTCTGAGATGGAATTTAACCTTAATCCAGGCGATGATTTCCTGCCCGGCTCTGAACTAATAACGGGCGTGCAGCTTCTTTAGGAGATGGAAATAATGACAGCCTATAGATCCTGCCTTTATTGGGGTGGTGCTGGCAGCCCTGCTCCCAGCCCCTTCACCGTCAGCATCCCCACGCAGAGCCTTTGCCTTGCTCTATTTTAAACTTTGGCAAATACCTTCCCCACCCCTTCCCCCAGCCCCATCAGTTTAAAACTGAATAAACCCAAAATATCCTCACAAACTCTGCTTGCGTAAGAAACTTGATGCTAGGGCTTGGAGATGTTTAAAGGGCAGTTCTCCGGGTGCAGTTTTCCCTCTTTTCCTCAGTTTTTCTATGTGGAAAGGTGAGATGGGGGCAGCCACGTGGTCCTGGTGGAAAACTACCCAAGTGATGCCACATGGGATGCTGTCTGCCTCCTTCTCGGTGGATTTCTCTTTGCCACCAAACCCCATTGTGGTGGACACAACCCTCACAGAGATAAACCTTTGGAGATAACCTCATGTCGCTCTGCCCCTGTGTGGGGCTGTAGGGCCAGTCAGGAGGAAAGGCTGCTACCAGGGTCATATTACCATAAGAAAGGGGCTGTTCGGGGAGATACTCCCACCCAAGACTCTTCCAGGATATCCAGGTCTGATGTGCAGGGAAGGGGACCAGCCACCACAAGGGGTTTCAAGGCACGGGCCTTGAAGGATTTCAGCCTTCTGCTGCGACCTTCTGCCATCGTGGCTTTGTGGGAGCCCCGGTGCTGGTGGGATGATTCACAGCCTTATTTATTTCATCGTGTTTGCTTTTTCCCTGGTGCAGGATGTCTCTTTGGGAGCATGTTTTGTTTTGTTTTGGTTTTTTTTTTTTTTTTTCTCCCCACATGAAAGGAGGAAAATTGGAGGGATAGCAGCGAAGATGCTCTAGCTGATAGGTTTTGACTAATACATTTTAGTGGCTGGTAAAGAGCAGAGTTTTAACACTTTCAAAAACACCTCAGCTGCTCTGAGGCTTTTACTGAGGGTCCTTCACAGCTGGGGCTCCCCAATGTTTTCCCCAAAGTGTGGAACCCTTCCCTCATTAGGGATTACACATCCCCATGAAGGGGGCCCAGATGAGATGTGCCCACTTGGAGCCAAGCCTGGGGAGAGAGCATTTTTCCCTGCAGCCCTGCTCCCCTGTGGGTGCCAGCTGCTTCTCATGCCCACATCTCTGAAGTGCAGAAGCTGGCTTCGCCTGGGAAAAAACTGGGAGACTGCAAGAACCCTCCCTGCTCAAACTACACAAAGGAACCTACACTCTGGGGGGATATTTTTTTGTTTTCTGCAGTCACCTGTGATGGTAGAAGATAAAACAAACTGGAATAATTTTTCTGAGTGGGGAAAGCCCCACATGGCTCCAAGATGCTGCTGGATGCTTTTGCTTCATACAAGTGTCCCTATAAACTAAGGTTTAGAGAGTAAACCTTTTATTTTTATTTTCTTTCCATATCCACATGGAGGAGAGAGTATGGAAGAGAGGAAGAAAGGGTCAGGGAATGACTCTCCCCCCCTTACCCCGCTGATGAGGTATTTGGGAAGAAACCTTTTGAATCAACATTCCCAACAACCCATGTAGGGATAGGATGAGAGCCAAAAGCAAGGGAAGAGATTTTCTGGCTTTAATTTATCTATCCCTGGGCATTTCTACCAAGCAGATCTTCCTGTGACATTTAATCTTGTGCAAGTCCCCACATCTTTAAAGTGAATCTCCCTCCTGTGCTTTTGTTAATTTTGTCATTTATAAAGTTGCTTCTGACGGCCTAAAGCTGCTCAGCTCTCATCCACAGCATCCATCTGTCTGTCCGTGGTGGTGGAAGAGCATCAGCAGGACCCAAACCTATTTCTCACACTGAGCAGAAAGGACTGAGCAGATCTGGCAGGTGGGAGAGGTGGTAGTGGATCAAGCATCCTCCCTCTGCTGTCCCGCACCACGAGATGTGGAGGTTTTGCCTTCTCCTCTGGGATTGGCGCTGAAGTTTGGACACACTTCTTGGCTGGGTTGGCAGTGATTAAAATTCGCTGCTCACTTTTGTTTATAGTTAGTTGTTTACTTTGTTGAATTTTTAAAAACTTGTTAGAATGCAATTGAACACAGATTCAACAGCATTTAGGCTTGAAAAAATAAAGATGCATTAGAAAGATGCCTATTATGCTTCAGAATTATTAATTGACATTTTTATGATGAATAATTAATCATCTGAATAATTTTCGTATCTCTGATCTGAACACATATTTGCATATCTAATGTCTGATTTTTAAATGTGGTTTCTTTAGTTGCATTCTCCCAGGACAAAGAGACGAAGTAAGTAACATCCTAATGCAAAACTTTTTTTTTTTCCTTCTCTTTTTTTTTTTTTTTCCTCAGTGGTAAGAGTATGTTTATTGAAATGTAAGTTTTCATCTAGTTCTGAAGCTGTTAATAATCTATGCATGGCATATATACATTAATAAGGCTGTGGATCTTCTGGTTATGAGCTCAGTTAGGCCTCACTTTCTCAAATGCAGTGGGAAGGTCTCCTGCAATACATAACATGTTGCTAACAATTGTGTGGGGTCAAGCTAGTAAACCATAAAGAAATATCTCAGACACACAGTGTTCCCTTCTTGTTTATGTGACACTCAGTGAGGAGACCAAAGGTTGTTTCAATTGGAGCTCTTTAAAATATCAAGAACTTTCAATATAAATTTTTACTACGTCCTGCCAGTGAGAAAACATCATTATTTCCTTCTGATATTTTAATAAACCTAAATCATAGCCTTCAAGAACCCCCTCCTTGCTCCTAGCTGGTGGAGATAAGGAACAACAGAAGCTGCAGAGCAGTTATAAGTTGGTCAGCAAATAGGTGCAAGTAATGGTGCTGGTTGTGCAACCCTGCTCGGCGTTGGGCTGGTACAAGCAGAGCTCAGCCACATGGGGAACAGAAAAGAGGAAGGGGCAGCTGGACAAAACCATAACCCAAAAGGTAGAAAAAAAGAAAATATATATATAATAAAGCAATTACAGGACTTAGCCTCTGCCTCCCACCACTGGTTAATTATTACAGCAGCACTACCTGACTCTGGGACTCAAGGAGTTACTTTTGCTTATGCAGAGTCTGAATTCGATTTATTAGGAAACTCAGTTTTTTTAGGAACTTTTGTTTAGTGACACATTAAATGTACAGGGGGCTTAAATGTTCTGAATATAGGTTATGAGCTCCTTGTTATACTGAGGAACTGGGGTGATGGATGCTCTAGAAATACCCTAAACCAATGCAGTATTATTTACATTTAGCAGATTAAAGACATTTCACCCAAAAGGAGGCACAATTTGCTTATTGCCATTTATAGGGGGAAGATAATGCATGTGAATTATAAAGTGAAAATAAAAACTTGTACTCTTTATTTTTTTTCCACACCAGGGAGTAAAAAAAAAGGCTCAAAATATACTTTTTAATTAAATTTTTTTAAGGTGTAGGTATATTATATAGACTATGGTAATCTAGTGGGCAATATCTGACAGACAGATACTCTGTAAAGAAACTGTGAAATGTAGTTCTCAGAAGAGGCTGAAGTTATACTGAATAGGATGTTTAGCAGTTGCATATGCTCAGTGATAACAGATCCTTTTCTCTTTTTTTTTTTTCCTATTTCTTTTTTCTTTTTTTTTTTCTTTTCTTTTTTTCTTGGGGTGTGTGTGTGAATTTGTAACAGCAAAAAAGCAGTAAACTTGAGCAACACTTGCAGCACAGAGAGCCCAGCTCAGCCCAGACCTGGCCATCAGAGTGGTGGCAAGAACAGCAAGCTGTCTGTGAAAGGATGGCGTGGGAGTTGGTGGCAAACCTCTGCTTTTTGATTCTAACAGCAGAAGAAAAAAAGCAAACATCCCATGCTGCAAAGCGAGAGATCCCTTTTGGGGTTGGGATCACTCCTTGCCATAAGCAGCAGGAGCAGCAGCAGTGCTAGGGTGAAAGCATCTGGTGCTGAGAACATCTTCCAGAGGACCTCAGATATTCTTGTAAGGTCAATGGACAACACATGGTGGATTTATTACCATGGAAAAACCATAGAATCATGGAATTGTTTCAGCTGGAAAAGACCTCTAAAATCATTAAGGCCAGCAATCAACCTAAAGCCACCATGGCCATTAGACCATGTCCTCAGGTGCCATGTCCACGTTTCTTGAACCCACCAGGGACAGTGACTCCACCATCTCCCCTGGCAACATATTCCAATGCCCAGCCAGGAGGGTTTTTTTTTAATCTTGCTTTAACTAGGTAAATTTAAATTCTCTAATTACAGAGCACCTCCTGTTCAGCCTATTTTAGGCTAGATCAAATTTACTTCTCCCTGGGTTTCTTAGTGTCTCACTATTTCCCCCACCGACTCCTGATTAAGCTAATAGAGGTGAAATTACTAGAAGAGAATCTGGGTGCAAAACCGAGGTTTTGATGGCCATCTGAAGGTTTTAGAGTCAGTTGAGTGCCCCAATTATTTCTTACCACAGCCCCGGGGAAAAGATTTTCTTTCTCCCTGAGACTTCAGGAGATCCTCTGTGTGTTTTAAAATCTACAGCAACACGAGGGTTACAAAGATATTGAGAAAAGCCCCAATGATTTGAAACAATTAGATACTGCAGCATAGTTCTCAAAAAAACATTCCATGTGTACAGAATTGCCCAATATCTGGAAAATTGCTGCCATTCCACGAGTGGCTGCTGACTACGAAATACCAAGAGAAGCAGAGGCTCAGGTCCCAGGCACCATGGCACACCTAAACTGCAGATTTACCCATGAACTGGCAGACATCCTCTTCATCAGGGGTGCCATCGGACTTGCCAGTTCTTCTGTTTGCCTCCCTCTGACTATCAGCATCATCTCCAGCTCGTCTGTGGATGGAGCCTTGGCCAGCTGGCCCTTCTCCAAGCCTAAATCTTAGACTCTGGGTTATTAGAGCTGTCAAAAAAACAGGAGAGATTTTTTTTTTTTTTTTTTTTTTTCCCCTTGCCATGAAAGTATTCTCCAGGCTCTCACTCCCTCCCCAGTTTATGTTTTAAAAATGTTTCTTGGGAAATTTCCTGACACCTCTCTGGGTCATTTGCTCTGTGGCACTCCAGGTCAGCGTTACATTAAAGGTACCAGCATCCAGACGAGTAATTTCTCCATACAGATGGTGTTAGGTGCATGTACACTCTTACCAATGCTTCTTACTGTATCGCTTAAACCTTGCTCCAGGCAGCATCTAAACTATTTTAAAACCCTACCATCCTTTTTTTAACACACATCAGCTATCCTGCTTCAAATCTCTGACAAGGATGTGAAAACCGCAGTGTCAGAACAACTGCTGCTCTCTTCTTGGATTCTGACAAGCAACCTTCAACCTGAAACCCTCTAAAAATGGCTATTTTTATCTTTTCTTTTTTTTCTCTCTCTCTTTTTTTTTTTTTTTTACCTCCCCAAAATTCAGAAGTGATTATATTGACTGGATTCCTTTTCCTTGTTCTGGCAGGTTGGAAAGTAGTGCCAAAACCATGTGCAGCAGAAGATGTTTATACTGTTTGGTGTTCACCCAGTGGGTCCATGCATCAGTGGGTCCACAAGGAGGTTGTGAATGGGTCTAATTTCCCAAATTCTGGGCTAGGAAGGAGGCAAAATGGTCTTCAGAATAATTTTGGCAGCATGGGTTGGTTTGCTGTGAACTTTGATGCCCTTGGCTCCCAGGAGTGAAGAATTGCAACCCTGAGTCCTTACCTCCTTAATTTGACTGAATCATGTCCCCAGCAGTTAAGTAATTTGCATGTATCCATTACACTGCACATATTAGAAGGGTAATAGTAATTTTTTTCCCCTTATATTTTACCTGTGGCATGGACAGCAGATGTCACTGAAACCAACAGAGACATGAAGAGGCTCACCATGCTCTCCAGAAGACACCAAGATAAAAGGGGCAGGGAATGTGACATTACCATCACTGTTCTCACCTCTGAGTTGGCTGCTCTTGGGTGGAGAGGTTGGACATAGTGGCAGTAGTGTTGATGGCATGCTCCTACCTTTCACTTGTCTTTGCAGGAGTGTAAGATGGATTGAACATGGCTCTCCAGAGGGTGAAAGTGAAATCAATGACTTCACCCAGGGTTTGCTGCACAGGTTTTCTTGATGACCGTGGGAGCTGGTGGAAGGTTCACTGCAGCAAAGTCAACCCTGACTGATTTTGCAGTTCATCTATACTAATGACTCTGCTGGAGTGGCTGTGTGTGGAAGAGCTCTTTAGCAATCTAAGAAATGGCAGAAGTGGCGGAGCCCAGTAAAAAGAAAACAAACTCAACATCAGCCACCTCCTTGAATATCTGCTGTTGGGTTAGGTGAGTGCCAGCCTGGGTTAGCCCCTGTGTCACCACCCATCCTCCAGCTGTGGTGTCTCTGCCTATGCCAAAACCTGGTGGTGACACTGATTTTTGGTAGGAGAAAAGCTGTTGGTGAGGTTAGTGTCTGGAATTTGAGGTGTGTAGTATTTTGGAGGTAAGAATCTAGGTGAGCAAAGCCACACCTGATATTTAGGGTTGGAAAGTGGATGTGGTTAAAGGTGGGAACAGTGGAGAAAGTAGTGCTGAGCTGCATGCATCTAAGGAAGGCAAGCTCTCCCTGGTGCCTCGTGGTGAGCAGGGAGAAATATAAAGCTGAGACTGAAAAGACTGCAAATATTTGTTCTCATTGTCAGATGTTTCTATAAAATCAGTTGTTAGTGAATCACCGCTGAAGTTATTGAGCATTTAAATAAGCAGAGAGTGAGAAAAGCAAAGTCTAATTATATGTTTCATGCCATTTACAGAGGTTTCCAGGGGATTTTCTTTTAATAAAAGTGCAGTGCATCAAAAAGAATAAATCCTACAATTTTGTTATTTACAAATCAGCTGCTCCTGCCTTGGGCTGACACACTTAGCCTTCATCTCACACCCTTCTTGCCAACCCAAAATGCACCCAATACATTGACATTTCTACTAATACTCCTCAAGTATTTACATCATGTTTTCAGCTCCTGTGTTGGTAGGCAAATGGATCAGAAGAAAGTCATCACAAAGGCATAAAAGGAAAGATACAAAGAAAAGTTGCAACATAGATATTTTCCAGATGAGGAGCACAAGTGCCTTGTACATCCCTGCCCACCAGTTCCTGATGGTTTCAGATTGGAAGCATGGCTGGAGATAGGGTGTGATCAGTTAGCTAAAATGATTTACTAACATCCCCCCATCCCTGGATGTTTTTAAGGCCAGGCTAGATGTGGCTCTGGGCAACCTGATCTAGTGAAAGTTGTGCCTGCCCATGCCAGGAGGTTTGGAATTAGGTGATCCTTGAGGCCCCTCCCAATCCTGACAATTCTGTGAAATAAAAAACACCTTTTGGATGATTACTTTTCATCTCTTTCACATTATTTTCACCACCACAATTACTCTGCCCCTTTGTGACTTCAGATTATTTAGCAGCTGACTTTCAAATTCCAAGCACTGGTATCAATTGTAGGGAGCAAATCGTGCCATCAATATTTTATCTTCTAAGTAAAATATCAGTGGAGCACCTAACCCTGCAACTCTCAGCTGTGCTCAGGGAGGAGTCAGGCCCATAACTTGCTCCTGATTGAGGATACCCTTCATTCAGAAATGAAGAACAAATAACACATCCAAGAGGCCACATTCCTTCTTGTCCAACTTGGCTGCTGTCAAGGAGCACATTGATTGCTTTGGTAATTAAAATTATACATGCAAAAGATACCAGAAAAAAACAAAGGAATGAAAATAAGATGGTTTCTCTCAAGTGTGAACGTACTGTGTGTGCATTACACAGGCTACATGTGTGCAGTTCTGGAGCTCCCAACACAAGCAGGACATGGGACTGTTGGAGCAGGTCCAGAGGAGGGCCACAAAGATGCTGAGAGGGCTGCAGCAGCTCTGCTATGAGGACAGGCTGAGAGAATTGGGGCTCCGCGGCCTGGACAAGAGAAAGCTTCAAGGAGACCTTAGAGTAGCCTTCCAGTATCTGAAGGGGGCCTACAGGAAGGCTGGGGAGGGACTATTGACAAGGTCTTGCAATGACAGGACAAGGGGCAATGGGTTTGAACTGGCAGAGGGGAGATTTAGACTGGATGTTAGGAGGAAGTTGTTTGCAGTGAGGGTGGTGAAACACTGGCACAGGTTGCCCAGGGAGGTTGTGGCTGCTCCCTCCCTGGAGGGGTTCAAGGCCAGGTTGGAGGAGGCCTTGAGTGACCTGTACTAGTGGGAGGTGTCCCTGCCTATGGCAGGGGGTTGGAACTGGATGATTCTTGAGGTCCCTTCCAACCTTACCATTCCATGATTCTACAATTCTATGATTTTATGTGCTTTATAGAGGTCTTAGACTTGCCTTGCAACAGCCCTGCCATTCCAGGATGGGCCTCTTTCCTGAGCAGCCGCTGTCCATCGAGCCAGAGCATACGATTGTTCTGTGATATGGATATAAGCAGAGTGGGGACTAAATTAGGGACATTAAGCTCAATTTCCTTAAGACACGAGCCAGATTTTAATATTGCAGCTGTCCAAAGGTGAAAGGGTAATGAGGACATGAGGAATTCCTGGATGGGAAAGGGACACTTGGCCCAACAAGTCTGTCCCCGCTTCAAGTTTATTACAACACACCTCCCTGTGTTGTTGATATATCCTGCAGCCCTGTCTGCCTATATAAACATGTCTGGCTATCTCTTCTGCTCATTAATACTTGGGTTCACTCGGTGGGTTTAGTTGACACAATGCCTACTACGCTGCGAATCGGATCCCTCCACTTGAATCTTCTGTTTATCCTTAGACCTTTCAGTTTTAATTGGCGCTATTTTTATTTTCTCTCTCTCTCTTTTTTTTTTTTTTTTTTTCTTTTAAACTCACCAGATACTGAACTGCTACTTCGGTTTTCATCCTAATTATGAAAATGTTAAGGTTTAGGTCTTTTTCAGAAGGGATTAGGCTCAGCCTTCATTTATATCAAGTATCTTTAACAGCTGGAAACAACGATCGCTTCATATCTTATTCCTATTCGAGTCACTAAAGTTCTTCTGTGCAAAAGGTGATCAAAATTGGAATTATCAGAGAAAATCCATCACGCTCCTTGTGTGATAACAGTTCTTTTGATTTGCAGGCTATCCTTTGCTGGAGTGTCCATATCACACTTTATTTATACTGAATTGGCATTGATTTAAAATTGATGGTTGACAGATTCAGTGCAATTTTTAAGGTGGAGCAGGACTTTTGGTAGCTGAGTATTAACTCATAACGATCTCAAGTCGAGAAGCAGCTTTAAAGGCTGTTGGGAGGGAAAAAAGCTCCCAAGAAATTGGTAACGTTACAAAGGTTCCTATTGGCTTAACTGGTCTTTATTTATTAAAAGCCTCCTCCCTTCAAATTTTCTGCCAGCAAAGTTGAGAGTGAATTAGCATACAGATGCTTCCTGAGAACGGCGACATTTTAAAAACCTGGGGCTTTCCCCTTCCTCTGAGGCAACTCAAAGCAGAATGGCACTAGAGAGCCAAACACAGGCATGGAGACAGAAACGCCAGTCACAAGTAAACCTGTGTGATTTGGAAATGTCAAAGACCAATAGGGCTGGTGAAATAAAATCACTCTGGGTGAAGCGTGAAGTGGGAAGCAGGCAGAGCTGTGATGCAAGATCGAGAAAAGGCTCAAATTGGTTGTTTAAGTGTGTTGAAATCCCAAAAGGCCAATACATTTACAATTATTTCTTTATCTAATGATCTTCTCTTGTTTAGGGGGGAAAAAAAAAACAAACCTTGCTTTTACAATGAATAAAAAGTTAGGGTTTTAATTTTTTATTTTTAGTATTTTGTTTTCAAGATTTTCCCTTGAAGGAAAGAGGTACTGCTAGCAGAGGTTTAGGGGAAGATATTCTGCACTCCGTTGAGAAACACTGAGGTTTTAATTCAGGAACTAAGATGGCAGTGCTGTGTGGACAGGGAACTTCAAGACACATGGAAACAGAATCAAAATAAGAAGTGTCTTGGTTTCAGGCAGGTGAAGAAACAGTTATGACAGAGAGAAACATGGGCGTGTGGCTGGTGAAAAAAATAAAATCAGTATACAACGAACTTCTGGTTCATGTCCAGGACACACAGTGATGAACAAAACCTTCTAAGGGTCTCAAAAGAGTTGTCTTTGACCTTAGGGGCTTGAATGTCCCACATGACCTCCTATCCCNGGCCTTGAACACCTCCAGGGAGGTTGTGGAGCCCAGAATCACAGAATGTGATCAAAGATCACGTTGGGTGAGTCTGTGCTCCACAACCTCCCATGGCAACCTGTGCCAGTGTCTCACCACCCTCACTGCAAAGAACTTCTTCCTAATAGCCAGTTTCAAGCTCCCCTCTGCCAGTTTAAACCCATCCCTCCTCATACTGTCATTACAAACCTTGTCAATAGTCCCTCCTCAGCCCTCCTGTATGCCCCCTTCAGACACTGGAAGGCTACTCTAAGGTCTCCTGGAAGCCTTCTCTTCTGCAGGCTGCAGAGCCCCAACTCTCTCAGCCTGTCCTCATAGCAGAGCTGCTGCAGCCCTCTGAGCATCTTGGTGGCCCATTTTAATCAAATGCTTGGTGAAATGGCTACATCAAAAGGTAGGTAACCTCAGATGCTGGAGTGGATCTATTCAGCATGTTGAACAACTTCCAAATTTACATTTTCCATCAAAATTTCTTGGAAGATTTATCCTTCTGTCAGGTGAAAGACCTAACAATTGGACTTCAGAGTACTCTTCTTGCTTTCTTTGCCTCTGTGCTATCTTCTTTTTTAAGAGACCTTTTCTTTGAGTAATATAAAAACATCCCACCAGGAGTGAGGTCAAGGCTCTCAGACAGCATCTTCACTTTTCTCCAAGTTCCTAAAACCTCTCCAGGATTTAGGCAATGCAGCCCCATTTTCAAGGAGTGCATTCAAAGTAAATGTACATTGTGTTCCTCTGTGTGGGCACACTCTTGCAAATGGATTCTAGGAGCCATAATCTCTTTGGTGCTTCTGAAAAAGCATCAGGAGAGTTGTCAAGCTCCCTCTAACACTCACCTGAACCGTGGCAGCACACAAAACAAGACTTCTGTCCTGTTTCCTGGTCTGTTGGTTACACTGAGCTGTTCTGAACAGGTCTGCCAGCCTTGGTGCAGAAAGAGACTGACAGTGCTTCAAACTACCCTGGGATTATTTCCAAGGGAACCATGATTAACTCTGTTATCTGACCTTGACAGGTAGCCATCCCTGGGATAAAAGGTCCTCCCCAAACAGTTATAGATTAAATTGCGTTAGAAAAAAAAAAAAAAGGGTTGGGGTTGGTTTTTCTTTTATTTATTTATTTATTTATTTATTTTTAATCTCCTCACCATGAGGGTGGTAAGACCCTGGAATGGGTTGTCCCATTGGCAATGGAATGGGAGGTGGTGGAAGCCTCATCCCTGGCCAGCCTGATCTAGTGTGAGGTGTCCCTGCCCATGGCAGGGGGGTTGAAACTGGACGATCCTTGTGGTCCCTTCCAGCCCTGCCTGACTCTATGATTCTATGATCATAGAATAGTCCAACTGCTAAGGCAACACTGCCAGGTCACCATTAAACCATGTCACTAAGCATCGCATCTCCATGTCTTTGAAATCTCTCCAGAGATGGCAACTTCATCACTTCCCTGGGCAGCCTGTTCCAGGCCTTGACAACCCTTTCAGGAAAGAAAATTTTCCTAACATTCAACCTTAGCCTCCCCTGGCTCCTGCTTGTTCCTCAGGAGATGAGATTGACCCCCACCTCACTTCGTCTTCCTTTCAGGAAGTTGCAGAGAGTGAGGAGGTCTCCCCTCAGCCTCCTTTACTCCAGATTAAACAAACTGAGTTCACTCAGCAGCTCCTCAGAAGACTTGTTCTCCAGACCCTTCACCAGCTTCATTGCTCTTCTTTTGGACATACTCCAGCACCTCAATGTCCTTCTTGCAGTGAGAGGCCCAAAAGGATTAAGGGATTAAAAAGCTCAAAGCATCCTCTTGTCTACCCCTTCCTTTTCCTGGAATTCCAATTCCTCCCTGAACAAACGTCTTCTCTCTAAGCAGCACCCAGATCTCCCTCTTCCCCTTGCATAGCACCCTCCACTACTTCTTTCCACCCCTCAGCCCACGTGGAGCATGTTTGCACATTTTCCACCACATCAGAAAACCCTGTTTACTTTGCTCTATCAGCTCTGGGCTCCAGCAGAGCAGCACGTTGCTGTTGGAGCTGATGCTGCATTTGCTGGCGATCTGCATCTCGCGTTTATAAGCGGCGTTAGGCAGTTGTTGCTAGAGTCCCTGTAACTTTTATGTCCCCAGCACATTTTGATCCCATACCTTTGATATTCTGATCTAATTCTTTTACATAGATTAGAGATGAGACAAGCTCCTAACCTGACCAAAGCACTACCCTGTATTGACTGGCAGTCTCTAAGTCACTGGGTGAATGCTGTTTTCAGACCGTTATCAGTTCATTAAAGTTTGTTATCATTTATGCAGTGGCTCTGTACCTCCCTGGCAATCTGCAGTGGCTCTGTACCTTGCTGGTAATCTGCAGTGTAGGCTCTTATCAAACACTCTTTTGAAAGTCTAGCCATATTGTATACCATCCACAGCATTATTCTTGTCTACCTTGGCAGGGATATCTTTGAGGAATTCCCACAAATTATTTGAGCAAGGTTTCCTGCTCTTAAATCCACATCTGTTGGCTCTACTGGAATTAGGATTTTTGGTGTGTTCCCTTACTAAATCCTGCAAAACCTTCCCCTTTCTATTTTTTTTTTCCTCCTTAGCTATGAATTACATTATGTTAATTTGTTTATATTATGATTTAAAAAATATATTACATATGTATGTATTCAAATGCATATGTACATAAAAGTGAGTATATATAATGGAGATTATATTGAAGTACATTGGGCTTTAAAGCTGAATATGTTAAAATAGTTAATGCAGCACAAAATGCAAAGGATACAGTTAGGGACAGATCTTTGGCTGGAGTAAATGAATTTGACTTTGAATACATTTAGCTAACTTAAATGGTGTTAACTTGATTTATGTGAGCTGAGGAGTTAACCCTTATGCACTGCACTTGGTTTACTCCAGCACCAAGAGATCAGAACGAGTGTCAGGATGCTTCCTAATGGTTCTAATTTGCTACAGATCTCCATCCACATACCTTATGGATTTCTTTGACTCAAGAAGTGTGTTTGTTTTTATTTGCTGCTGCAAAAATAATTCTTAGTGCTTTATTGAATTATCTGTATTATATAATATTTTGCTTCAGATTAGTTATTTCTCATGCTTTATTTTCCCATTATTTGGCACTTCCAGGGTATTTACTACCCTGCTAAGTTTTCTGTTCCAATCTGTAGATCTTTCTACTACAATGAACCTGTCAAAAACTGTGTACAGTTCTGGAGCCCCCAACACGAGAAGGACATGAAACCGTTGGAGCCAGTCCAGAGGAGGCCATGAAGTTGCTCAGAGGGCTGCAGCAGCTCTGCTATGAGGACAGGCTGAGAGAGTTGGGGCTCTGCAGCCTGGAGAAGAGAAGGCTTCCAGGAGACCTTGGAGTAGCCTTCCAGTGTCTGAAGGGGGCATACAGGAGGGCTGAGGAGGGACTACTTACAAGGTTTGTAACGACAGTATGAGGAGGAATGGGTTTAAACTGGCAGAAGGGAGATTGAAACTGGATATCAGGAAGAAGTTCTTTGCAGTGAGGGAGGTGAGACACTGGCACAGGTTGCCCAGGGAGGTTGCTGCTGCCTTCCTGGTGTTCAAGGCCAAGTTGGATGAGGCCTTGAGTGACCTGTACTAGTGGGAGGTGTCCCTGCCAATGGCAGGGGGTTGAAACTGGCTGATCTTTGAGGTCCCTTCCAACCTTACCATTCTATGATTCTATGATACAAGCAGTAAAGCCTTGTAGTTATGGTTTCAGACAGGAACCATAGCATTTTCATGGAAAAGCAAAATCCTATTTTTTTCCAACACTGGGTTTTGACCTGAAACAAGATTAATTTTCTTGGAAAGAATTTTTTTTTTTTTTTTTTTTTTTGAGTTAATGGGATAGCAAGCCTGATAGGAAGGGTTTTGCCCAACCTAGAACCATCCTTCTCCCACCTCTGGCAGAAACATGAGCTGGCAACCAGAGTTAAGAAAACTGAACTCCCTCTGCAAGCCAGGAGAAGAGCTAGGCAAAATAACTTTCATTCAAGTCGTGAAGCTTTAGGTGGACACCTGAGGTTCTCCACGAGCTACTGAGCAGCTTGGGAACATGCCAAACCCTGTGAGGTCCCTAACATCCACTCCACCAGGGTCAGACAAATTTCTTTCCATGGCAGACCAGTCTGCGGTGTTGCACAAAATGCAGCATCAGCTGCTTGTGCTTGGTTTTACATAAGCTGGTGATGAAAGTGTGTGTTCTTGGGAAAGTGAGTCAGTTCAAACACTGGGCTGAAGGAGACCCAAACCATGAAGACCTCACCTTTTACAATGTTTGGCAAGCATGAAGACCTCAGCTTCAACAAGCTTTGATAGTTGCTGCTCACTCCTCTCGCTGGAGCTCTTTTGTCTTGGAGGAGGCCTGGATTTTAACTACTTGCTCCCAAGTATGTTGACTGTATCACTGTGATGAAATATATAATATATATGGAACTGAAGGCCAGTCTTCTGGTCATGGGACTGCACGAGCTCAATTCCATTTATAAACTGCTAAGCCCAAGGTTTGGTATGCCAGGAACAAAAATATCTAGAAGAGAAACTATATTTGTAAGTCCTGAAAGATGAGGTCCCATGGTTGAAGTTCAGTCAGAAGAACTTTCTAATCAGAGCAATTACAAAAGATCCCCTACTGAAGCACATTTGCTTTCCCCTTCTTCACCACTAGCAGATTGCCACTGTTGTGTGTTATTGGCACATTCCCTCCCACCAGTGGCTGCATCAGTTCCTTTATTCTTGGTAAGATTTCCTCTTTGAATGGGCAATAAGAGCATATTTGGGTTTCCATAATTGTTCTTTTGACCTGAGTCTTTTCACTTTGCCTACCTCCCAAGCTTTTCTCAGGAAGAATGTTTCCCATTGATTTATCCCTTAAATCTAGGAGGATCTTCACGATAGGGAGGTTCAAATTCCCTATCATTAAGTTTAAAAGTTATATTGAAATTAAATGTAATTAAGTTCTATAATTAAAATTAATTTTATAACAGCATACGTGCCTGTCTCTGAATATGGGGCTAAGCATAGCTCCTGGCTGCTCAGGGGACTAATGGCATTGCCACTACAAACAAACTTTGTTAGCTTCCATGTAGTTATCATACCAATCAATACCTGAATAATTAAATTCCTCCATTATCAAATTCTAGTCTTTATCAGCTTTTCTTCCCCCAGTAATTTTGTTGTCTTAATCTGGTTTCTGCTTTGAAAGTCTATAGCAACCTTGGAGTTTCACCAGATAATCTTTCCTTTCTTCTCTGTTAAGTTCCCTAACCCAAGTTATTTAATGCCAAAATCTGAAGTCTTTAGAGAAGATTCCACTGAATGTGAGTTGGATCAAACTGTCTTTTGCTTTGTTTTAATACAGACTACTAATTTTATCTTGTCTCGCCCTTGAGTGAAATCCTATACATGTAAGTATTTGAAATTGCCATTAATTTTCTTGATTCATTCTCTTATTGATTTTCTTTCCAACTAGTCCCATCCAACGTATCTAATAATTATTGGAGAGGAGGCAAGAACCAAATGCCTGCATCCACACCCCCTCTGAGCTCTGTGGCACACACCCATCTTTAATTATCCTAAGTGTAAGCAAGGAAGTTCACTGGGCATATCAAATTCTTTAATTTATTCCATTCTTACCTTCAGCTCTTTTTGTTGTTGCCTTTTCTTCTTCTTTTTTTTTTTTTTTTCCTTCCCCCTTGTTGCATTTATGATGCAGTTTTGATCAGGGAAGGCTTTTTGGGAAGAGCATTACACATCACTAAGCTGTGCAGCATCATAGAATGGTAGGGGTTAGAAGGGACCTCCCAGAGATCATTGACTCTTACCCCATGTTCTCCTTAAACCTGAAGCCAAATGACTCAATGAAAAAAGGAAGGGGAAGGACTCCTGCTCCCTTTTACACTCTGCAAAAGCAGCCAGGCCAAATCACTCCAACTGCTTTCATCTGTTCATTACTCTATAAATGCAACACTTTCCAAAAGAAATTCACTGTTGAATTAAGGGGAAAAGTGGGACACAAAACAAATGGGGGTGATAATGAATTGAAGTGATGATCTCAGGAGCTCATAGTGCTTCATAAGCATTAATTAATTAAACCTTGCTAGATCCCAGTGAGGTAGGTATTGCAGCCCATACTTCAAGCCTGGCTGCAGTGTGCTATTTCTGTCTCTCAATATCATTTTGTTAATGTGTATTCTGATGAGCCCGACTGGAATGGTGTCTGACTAGTAGAGATGACTGTGCATATATTTAAGCTGTGAATATTCTGCATGATGAGCCTTTGTATGGAAACAACTTTTTTTTTCCCCCTTTTTTCTTAAACACAGCCTTGTTCCTGAATAAAAAGGGCACCATAAATGAGTTACACAGTGAGCATTGAATAGATAATGGTGAGGTACAGATAGGTAAAACCTGTAACTCGTTCTGCTATCAAACTAGGCTGAGCCCAACTTTTCTTCCTGTGACTGAAAACCTGAGCGTGCTTCAGTAAGTAGAGCATTTTCTTTCTTTTGTAATATAATTTAGCTAATTGCTGTAAGAATTTAGCCTATGGTCTTAACTGAAATTGTGAAGACCACACGAACCTCTTATCAATGCATTATAAAAGTTATTCTGAGGTTTCATTGCGAGAAACATGTTTTGGTTTTAGTGCTGCTGTAGAGCTTTGACTCCTAATGAGTGCTTCCCCTCTTTTTATTTTCTTTTTCTTTTTCTTTTTTTTTTTCATCCTGCTCTAAACAAGATGTTGTTTATTACTTGAAACATTATATGTAAGCCCCAAGAATATGTTACATGTGACTGGAGCTTTGGCAGACTTTGAGAAGCTGAAGTTTCCAGAAATTTTGCTGTGTTTTAAAAACCAGAGCCGTGTTTTAAGGAAAGATTTCTACTTCCAAATGTGTGGTTGCCTGAACCTTTTACATTTTCAAGTCAGATTCCTCTGCCAAATAACACACTGTACCTTAACTATAATAAAAAAGCAGAGACTCTGTGTTTATAAAAACATTGCAGGAGCAACTGTGATCATATTTCTTGAATTTATTCTATTCGTGTGCTCAAATATGCATTTTTATAGTACTCTCTCTGCTGCCCTGGTCACTTACAGGAGTAGAAAATGACATGTGCAGGCAGAAGGCTGGCAAAATGCAACAAACCAAACAGGCAAAGTACAGGAATTCAGAGCCAGACCAAAATATGAGGTCAAGGAAGTTGCTCTTATAATAATAGTGGTTATCTGTTTAATGTGTGATCTGGCAGTGATACGACATCGACCATAAGCAATTATGCATGTTTCTAAACTGGTGGTATAGGAGCCTGAAGTAACTATGGCCAAGATGGATGGGCTGTGAGAAATGAGCATTCCCTCTATTCTTGTGGTTCATCTTGTTTAATGTCAATTAAAATTACAGCTTAGTAATAGACAGAAATTCTCCCGGTGTAAAATAACGTCTATATTCACTCCATCAGCTGCCATATACTTGAAATCCTATATTGAAACCAGTTTTGTGAAAGCCAGCTCCTGTCTGAGCTGATAAATGCTGCATAATAGTGTTCTTAACAGACATGTGGTTAGGCATGCTTTTTCAGGCTCCCTGGTTATTATTTGAAACAGCTTTCTTTACAACCAAGTTCTAATGTCAGTGTCCGTGAATGATGCCCTTGTTCTGCCTTCTGAGCCTGCGAGTGAGCAATGTCCTCAATGAACATTTAGCAGCCTGCTGTTGACCTAGCATGAGTTAAAAGCAGGAAAATCTTCATGACACCAAACAGCCTGAACACAGATTAGGACCTAGGAACTGCTCTGCTGTGGCCCTGGCTCTGAAACCTATTTTTTTTTAGGACTTTGGTGAATCCACTGGACAGCATATCTTCTCATTAGCTTTTAATAGACTTGGATCCCACTGCTAAAGCTGCCTCTACGTCCTCTCTAAAATGGGATTGTGATGTTTTCCTGGGCTTAGGAGGATGTGGCTAAAGTGGAAGCCATGTGGTTGAGCTAACTGCAGTAGAAACTGTGCTAATGAGCTATGAAGACACCCAAGAAAGCCTCTTCTCCCTGAGAGCAAGCAGGCGAGTAGTTTGGCTCCTTCAGTCTAAGTCCTGTGATCACTGCTGTCGGTATTGAATGGCTAGAATCCCTCAGCTGTGGTCACCAACCCTCCCTCCCTGCCCCTGAGCACCATCGAGAAATAATCACTTAAAAAGCAGCATGTGACTTCCTTAAAACAAGTCCCAGCTGAGGCTTAAGCAGATGGTTTCCCAAGGACTTCTGAAGGCACTTCACATGGCTTTGGCCATTGCAGTGGTAATAACTCGGTGTATAATCTTAGCAAACTCAGCACTGATACCTGCAAGGCATCCCAGAGAGAAATAGCATGTCTTTGTTGCCTGAAACACTGAATTGAACAAGGAATTAATGAACAGAGCACATCAGTTAATTGCTGGTAATTTAGGAGCCCTATCAGTAGTCATGTAATAGTCCTGAAGTGGTTATGTGGCCGTGGACTTGCACATCACACCAGTGCATGTGCTTTGGCTGTCACTTTCAGACTCCCCAAATGTAACCTTTCATCCGTCTATTTTTCAGAAGCATAAAAATAAGGGCTGCAAAAATCCATGATTGTGGTGAAGAACTAAATAAGGAAACATAACTGCTTACTGAAAAGCCACCCCCTCCAAGAGAAATGTCAGGGACACAATGAGGGCTATTATTCTGCTCCTTTACAGCCACTTTGGGGGGTTTATGCTGAAGGCTGTAGGAAAGGGCACCAGCATCTTATCACTAAACCATGCAGGACAAGGGGTGATGGTTTGAAACTAAAAGAGGGAGATTTAGACTAGACACAAGGAGGAAAGTTTTGACAGTGAGGGTGGTGAGACACTGAACTGTGTTGCCCAGAGAGGTGGTAGATGTCCCATCCCTAGAAACATTCAAGGCCAAGTTAGATGGGGCTCTGAGCAACCTGCTTTAGGTGCAGATGTCCCCACTGACTGCAGGGGGGTTGGGCTAGGTGACTTTAAATGGTCCCTTCCAAACCAAAGCATTCTACCATTCTGATCAGCATTCAGTACTTGCTTTTTGGAGCAGCACACCCAGAGGAGCCTCTGCTCCCGGGCAGACCTGTGATTTGCTGCTTTGTGGGGGGGCAGCTGGAGAAGCCACTTTCACAAGCAACATTATGGTACCTTTCCCTCTCTTATAGTCTGCAAGGTAACCATTCAATTGCCTGTAGTAAGTTGCAGCTCTGAAGTATCATGAAATGGTCACATGCAACAAATGCCTTAATCCATCTAACAGTCTCTGGCACTGTGGGCTTCTTGCACTGAAAGAAAGAATCTATTCTCTGATAGGTCAAAGGCTTTTCCTCACTACTTCCATAATGTGTGTGTCTTATTTTAGGGGAAAACTGCCTCACTGAGCTTATCTCCACCCATTCCTGGTCATGTGGACCATCTACTGCTTCCTGGTAATGAAATCTGTAGTTTGAAACCACTGTGGAAATTATCTCCATGGAAAAATTCTGATAGGAGAATTATTTCTTTCTATCTATCTATCTATTTATGTATGTATGTATGTATGTATTTATTTATTTATCTATTTATTTAGTTTAGCAGCTGGAACCAAGAAAAATGTCCAGAACCTATTTCTCTGCAGACTGTCAGCAACAACTCTACGGACCAAGCTGGGAACCAACAGTTTTATGTAATAAGCACTGGGATACGTTTTCAAGTCAGGTGAGGTAATTGTGCAGCCTGATGATCTCCTGATGTCCTGATATTTGGATGTGCTTCTCTTTTAAATAAACATTTTAAAAGAAAAAAAAAAAAA
>WBNM01038983.1:0-38255 GCA_013399055.1 Ramphastos sulfuratus | reverse complement strand
AAAAAAGAAAAGAAAGAAAAAAAAATAAAAAAGTTGATTACATTCCATCTGATCTTGCAGCTTCTTTTTGGCACATGACACTCTTGAGAGTGAATGAGGAGGTGAAAATATCTTTATATACTGAGTTAATTCTAGTGAGTTAAATATCCACAGAGTAATTTGGTAATGCTGGGAAGGTTGAATGTAGATGGTGGCCTGGTGTCTTAGAATAATCTTTCTGGGAAAAAACAAAACAGGATTTGTTTTGTATACTGGAATATCAAGGATAATTAAAAAGTATATTTTAATTGAAGCCACCTCAGAATGTAGTTGTCTGGGGAAGATATTGATCTTAATACAGAGCTGCAATCAACTTGTAAATTTTCTGGTAGGGAAGATAATGTCTCCCTAAGATGGAAAATTTTCTTTTGAGTGTGTCTTTTCCACTGAAAAATTTGGTTGCAAAGAGTTAAACTATTTGCCTTTGATAATATGGAAATAAAACAGCTTGACAAGACAAATGTTCCACTTCAATTTTGTAATTTTGGGTTCCTATTTATTTTAAATGATATATTAGATTAACCTCCTGTATTATTTCAACATCATTCAAAGGAACACTTGTGATGCTTCCCAATCAACCTTTTTTTTTTTTTTGGCATATCTTTCCCATGAGAAATGTTGACTTTTTATTCCCATCCATTATCAAAACCTCTCTTTCCTTTGTACCTAATGTGATATCTACATTTAGCATCTCCAACTCAATAATGCTCCTCTGAGTGTGTGCGGTGGTGCTAGGGGCTCTGAGCATGGCTGGGTGCAAGGTGGTAGGAGCAGGCAGCAGTGGGTGGGTGCAGAGGCAGCTCTGTAGGAAGTTTTCTTGTATCTGTGCACTTTTCCTTATGAACTGTGAGGGAAAATGTGGCTACTGTTTGCCTGGGTGTGCAACCTGCTCTAGGTGAACCTGCTTTAGCAGGGAGGTTGGACTAGGTGATCTCCAGACGTTCTTCCCAACTGCTACCAATCTGTCATCTTCAGTTTCATTGGTCTTTGGGGAGCGTGATGTAAATGATGCTTTAGGAACATCTACCTCAAAGCCTTCCCGTTACACAAGTGACTGTTTTTCTGCTGGTCCATGGATCTGACTTGGCTCATTTTGTGCAGAGACCAAGAATTTGTTTGAAGGAAGTGGGATGTGTAGCAAGGGTGTAGAATGTGGTTAAATACATCTACTTGTGTCACCTAACCATTTCTCCAGTGCTATGTGAGCCAGGGGATAAGGTGCATCAACTCTAAGAAAAGTCAAGTGGTAGCTTCTTAAGAAAAGCTGTAAGAAATGAATGAATTTCTTCTGAAAGTGCAAATGCACCTCCAAGTTCACACTGTTTTTGGACTTTAGGCATTCAAGCCATGTCTTGTGGAAAGTATCTCTTGCAGAAGCAGGTGAAACAGAAATCTGGGAATACGGATGATGTCTTTTGCATCCTTTCAGTATGGCAAGATTGTTGGAGAGGCCAAAAGGATCCAATTGCCCAACCCTGCAGAGCCTGATTATTCCTTTGGAGAACATTTTTAGTTACTCTAGATCTTGGCACCTCCCCAGTTTGCCTCCCTGGTATCCTGCAAGCTTTCTCCCACTTCAGCAGCACATCTTCTGCAGGAGCTGTGCTATTCCTCCTCTGCAGCCTGCATGGCAGAAGCTGTTTGCGGGGCTCTGTAGGAGTTACTGCTACGTTTGTGGTTATGTACAAGTTTTGAAGTAGAAATACAACTCAGAATAGCTCCACCTTACTCCTATTCCCTAGAAACACGACTTCAACAAGGCTTACTGTGAGGTGTCTGCGTGGCACTGAGGGTATGAAAGTGTATTGCAGAGCAGGCATGCTCAAAGCATCAAACACAGTCAACTAGTACAAAAATGTAAGTCATGTAGCATGCTGCTGATCTAAAGTGGTCTGAAATACAATAAAAGGTGACTCTTCTCTCAGAATTTCAGTAAAAAAAATTATTATTATTATATATATTTTTTAAGTCTCAGGCAGACTTTGAAGACTGTTGTATTTGTTCTTGTGTTTCTTCCCAGTTGCTTTGGATGTGACTGAAACTGGCTGTTCTTAGAGTTGGACTCCAACTGCATGAGAGGGTTTTACTTCAGCCCCTGCCTGACCTCGGGTTATAGGCACTTCAGAAAGCAAGAGCAGAGCTGCACAAATAAGCTGCAGCATGTTTAATGTCATACTGGGCCTATGAATACAACTTAGGATGGATTTCCTTCAGTGTAGGATCCTCACCTCATCCTGGAAGACAGTGTGGGAGTGCTTTGGGAAGCAAACAAATTTGCGTAAAAAGAATAATATTCCATCCCTGAGTGGAAAGGAAAGTTGGGAGGGGGGGGTGGGGGGGGGGGGGGGGGGAGGAGGAAAGGATGGAGAGAGGCATGCAGGAGACAGCAGAAATGCATTATGCATTTGTTTTTAAGTAGAAACATATCCGAGTCGTTTTAAACCATATTTATTCTCTGGGATGTTTACGTATTGGTGCTGAACATGGGCTAAGAGAGTATGTAAGGATATATAATATTGGTGAAGAAGAAAATGACTGCTATAGTACTTTCTACTCTCAGTCCCTTCTCCACTAATGCCCTTACACCTTTCTTTTTCAGGCTTTTTGTAGCATCCTAAACAGAAGGATATTGAAGGGAGCTGATTCTGCTTTGATCCTTATGCTTGTTGTCAAAGCGCTTGGGATTGAAGAGACTGTTGGCTACAATTGACTGTGACAATTAGGAGATGATCAGAGCCCTAGAGTGGAGCACTTAAAGGGTAATTTACATGTCAGTTTGTCGAATAAAAAAAAAAAAAAGATATTCAGCTAAGATTTTTTTTTTTCCTCTCCCCCCTTAGAGCCTTGTAAACTGCAATTTGTGCTCCAGTAAGAAAAACCTGGCAGAGGAGTTAGGATAGCCATTTCCATTTGAAAAGAGGCAATCATAAGGCCACTGCTGAGCCTATTGTCCACTAAAAATGCTGATTTGCAGTCAGGGAGTGAAAGAGTGGAGCCATCACTAAATAGAACCTCGTGCAAGGTAACTCCCCCTTGGTGGCTTTCTAATGTTGGCTGAAGGTTTTATATACCTTAAATCCTGCATTTACTATCATTATAACATTGTTACTGATCATGAATGTCCTTTATCATAACAAAAAAAAAAAAAAAAAAGAGAAAAAGAAAAAAAGAGGAGAAGGTATTGAGGGGGAGGTGGGTGGAACAGGAGCTACCAGCCGCTTGATAGGCTCACACCAGCTATCTATTGTATCACATCTTTCTTATTCTCTTGCCTTTTGTATGCCATCACAATTTTCTTCTTGTCACCCTTTGCACTTTTGCCATTCAGGCACCTTCCATAACAGTTTTCTCACAGGTTTTCCGTACCTATTTAGACTTCATTTTAGACACACTCCCAGTAGATTTTTAGCATTTTTCCACAGTTAACCTGCTGGGAAAGGAAAAGCGAGAGGGAGGTGACGGAGCTGTTCAGTTCAGAGTTTGCCTTTCTGTAAGCACAGTGTGGTTAGGCTGTAATAAAGGCTGTAGACACACAGGTCTGAGAGTTAAGAAAGCTGATTTTTTTAATAAACTTCTCCCTGATGAGTCCTTTTATTTTTTTTTTCTTTTTAATGTGATAGCTCTGATGAACCTAGAGTTGCTTTGACTGTATAAGTGAACTTATAAAAATACCCCAAACCCAACACCTCCCTCATTATTCTGGTTGGTGTGAGCTGTAGCATATGTGAGATCCCCAACAGTTTAAGGAAGGGATATTAGTGGATACATATCAGGCTCCAGTGTTTGTATATGCAAATAAGTGTATTTATTTCGTGGTTGCATCAAAAGGCTTTTCTTCCAGAGATGGCTCCCAGTTTACTCTCATCTCCCCAAAAGAAGAAGTGGTCATGTGTTCCAGTTTGACAAGTACAGCTAAAGACTTTGCTTTGTCATGACTACAACCCAGCAGCTTTTGCTGCCCAGACATGCATTGCCTAAAAAAACCCAGAGGCTATGTTTCTGGGGAAGTTTTGTGGCTTTCAATAAAAGCCAAGCATGTGCACAACAGCTCTGATCCCAATGGCAGACCCAGGTCAAACACAGCTGACTTAGACAGATTTGGGCTTTTTTTTGTTGATGTCAGTAGGATAAGGATCAGGCCCTGTGTCACAGAAATGGCCTTTTCTCAATTATTATGGCCTCTCCTTGCATTCTTAGGCTTTCTTTTTTCTTACGTTTTTTAATGTTGAACACCAGACAATGAGGTTGCTATTTTTAACAAAGGTTGAACAGGTGATCTTCTGGGTTCATCCCAACTTGGCATTCAACCTTACAGCAGAAACGTGTTTTAACCTGACCTCTGGTGTGTGGTGTATCATAGAATAATAGAATCATAGAAAGTCAAGGGCTGGAAGGCACTTCCAAAGCTCATCTGGTCCAGCCCCCCTGCCAGAGCAGCATCACTTAGAGCAGATCACACAGGAACACATCCAGACAGATCTTGAATATCTCCAGAGAGGGAGACTCCACAACTCCCTACGGCAGCCTGTGCCAGTGCTCTGTCACCCTCACAGAGAAAAAAATTCTTCCTCAGGTTCATGTGGAACCTCCTATGCCTCAACTTCCACCCAGTGGCCCTTGTCCTGTCACTGGGCATCACCCAGCAGAGCCTGGCTGCATCCTCCTGGCAGTCACCCCTAACATATTTATAAACATAATTCAAGTCACCCCTTAGTCTCCTTCTGTGCAAGCAGCACAGCCCCAGCTCCCTCAGGCTCTTCTCATAAGGAAGATGCTCAACTTCCTTAATCATTTTTGTGGTTCTGCATTGAAATCTCTCCAGCAGTTCTATGTCCTTCTTGAGCTGGAGGCCCCAGAACTGGACACAATACTCCAGATGAGGCCTCACCAGGGCAGAGTAGAGGGGCAGGAAAACCTCCCTTGACTTACTAACCACAGCCCTTCTAATCCACCCCAGAATGGCATTGCCCCTCCTGGCCACAAGAAGAAATACTTCAAAATGTTTCTCAACTGTGTGTCATTCCTCTGCATTTTAAGGTTTAATTCAAAGACAATTCTTCCAAATGTGAGTTTTTTTCTTTAGGAGAGTTAGTCTGTTGTCCTTTCCTCCAGAGTGTTTATAAATGTGAGGTGATGGCTTCTGTCCTCTCGTTCACTTGTACTAAACTCTTTGAAGATCTCAAATGTTTGTGCGTGTTTCTCTTTGTATCCAACAGAAAGAACAAACAGGAATAAATAAAAATCAGATATGAAAGGCAAACACCATGTTAGGGTGAGTCTGGAATGATTTTTGGCTTCCTGTGTGTCTGCAGAACGGAGGCAGCAGTAAATCTGGATTAAAAAATAAAATAAAACAAATCAGGCATAGCAGGAGGTCCTCGTCTCCCAGGTAATGGCTAAATGATGAGTACACGAGCCATCATCATATTGATTTAAGCATTTTGTTCCAGCCAGTCACGATTAACTTTGATTTGTTTTTACTTTCCTCTTACAGGTTTGCATTTAAAGGACTCTCAGAGCATTAATTGTACAAAATTCTAGTAACTAAGTGCACATTCTCTTGCTGGAGAGGTAGAGGAGGAATAAACGAATGATTTTGAAGGTCCTCAAACTTCAGAATAGACTTAACTTTTTGAAATGAGCAGGGAGAAGAAAGCTTTCCTCAGTGGCAATGGTTTTTGGGGTGTAGGCTAAAACCACAGAGCCTTCTCAAAGGCTGTTGGAATGTCAAGTTGATGAGAGTTTAACTGAGATGTGATTTTTCATAATGAATTATCAAATCTACTCTTCTGTTACTAAATATAATTTTAAAATGAATTAATGTAGGTATTGATCATAGTGCCAGGAAACGTATGACAACGTCCCTAGAATTGCCTTTCTTGTTGAAAAATACATATGGAGTAAAAACCTACCTAGTCAGAGTAAAAATGCACTTCCTCATGCAACCCTGGGGTGTACAGATTTAGATTTAATGTAGGTTTTAAGTTCCTGGGAATCAATCATACCAATGGAACTGCTTTTTATACCTGGGAAATTGTATTCATAGAGAGGCATTGTCCAACTTGGCTGTTGTAGGTTTGAAATGGTTAAAGATTGTGACAACTTCTTTGTGTGACAGCATCTTCATGGTCTCCTCTAGGCTAGCTCCAACAATTCCATGTCCTTCTTGTGTTGAGAGCTCCAGAACTGCACAAAGTACTCCAGGTGGGTGAATCTGAGTGAACTTAGTGGTGAGGTCTGTTCTTACATGTGTAGAGCCTCCAGGGACACTGGGCTAGGACAGGCATGACCATGGCATAGGCCATCAAGCTCAGAATCTAGTTGATGCTAAAGCCATCTTAGTGGATATACTGTAAAGATGCTCTCATAGGAGAAAACAAAATCTTACAAGGTTCACAGCATAGCTGGGGTTGGCCTTCAAAAAGAGAAACGTGGGTCTACAAGTGGGCAGAACTGAGCTCAGTTGTTTGTCTCAACACAACAAACTCCATTGACATCAGCAATAAGCAGTCCCTGGCTCTGCATTTTGGGAAGGAATCTTGAAAAACAAACTGCACCAGGATGTTCTGGGGCTTTTAAAATTTATTTTCCCTGTGTTTGAAAACTTAATTGGAATNAGAGCAGAGCAAAGGGGCAGAATCCCCTCCCTTGCCCTGCTGCCCACACTGCTCTTGCTGCAGCCCAGCACTCGGTTGCTGTCTGGGCTGCACTCACACTGCAGCCTCATCTTGAGCTTTTCATCAACTCAGACCCCAAGGTCCTTTTCTTCAGGGCTGCTCTCAGCCATTCCCCACCCAGCCTGGAGTTGTGCTTGGGATTGTGCCTACCCAGGGCACTATGCTTTTAATCTAAGCTCTTACATAAAGCTTGGCTTGGTGTAAAAGAGAAAGATGGGCTCAGCAAAGGTAAAATTCTAAATTTCAGTTACAAAGTTTGGAGTACAGTGAAACCTTAAATATATCACCAAGATTAGGCCTAAAGAAAGATTTTTTTCAAGTCTGTAGTGAGGCAGGAGATGCAGAGGAACACCTGGCAAATTTTCAAGTTCCTCTAGAACCATCTCTCTATCAGAAAGGCATTCAAAGGGGCTTGTTCAGCCTAGAGAGGAAAAGACTCGGGGGACACACACACACACTTTAGAGCTGCCTTCCAATAGCTGAAAGGATCCTACAGGAAGGCTGCAGAGGGACTTTTGCTGAGGATATCTAAAGACAAGCCAGGAGGGAATGGTCTGAAGCCGAGGGAGAGCAGGGTTAGATTGGAACTTGGGAAGAAGTTCTTCAGTACAAGAGTGGTGAGACTCTGGAATAGGCTGCCCAGGGAGGCTGTGAAATCCTCCTCCCTGGGGGTTGCAGGCCAGGTTGGATGAGGCTTTGAGCAGCTGAGACTAGTTAATAGGTGTCCTTACCCATGGTGGGGAGGTTGGAGTAGATGATCTCTGAGGTCCCTTCCAACCAAAGTCATTCTATGATTCTGTGAAATGCACTTTAACCATGGAAGTTCTCTTTAATATTTACCATATAAAAACATATTTTGTGGAGCTTTAGCTGCCCCATATTTAATGCTGGAGCTGTATTTAATTTTTAGCACGTGAAGATGCCATATGATTAAGTAAAAAGACCAATTAGTAAAGACTACAAATTGATATAACTATGTTATATACTCAATATATTCTCTAGCACCACAGAGACCAGATGACTCTTTCACATGCTTGGTCTCCAGCACAACACTTGCTCAGATTTTATGGAGTTTCCTTCACTGGAGACGTTCAAAACCTGCCTGGATACATTCCTGTGTGATCTGCTCTGGGTGATCCTGCTCTGGTGGGGGGGTTGGACTGGATGAGCTTTGGAGGTCCCTTACAACCCTTAACATTCTGTGAAATCTTCTGAAGTACCACAACTTTGAAACATTTTGCTGAAAACCCAGCATTGGGAAGTTAGGTGCCTTCCCTCCAGGCAAGACCTTATTTAGATCAGGAGAATGTTTTCCCTTCCTGCTCTTCAACAACATTTTGATATTCACTCAGTGTGTCCTATGAGCAGAAAATGGGAGGGCCACCAAGATGCTCAGAGGGCTGCAGCAGCTCTGCTATGAGGACAGGCTGAGAGAGTTGGGGCTCTGCAGCCTGGAGAAGAGAAGGCTTCCAGGAGACCTTGGAGTGGCCTTCCAGGATCTGAAGGGGGCTCCAGAAGGGCTGGGGAGGAGCTATTGACAAGGTCTTGTAATGACAGGATGAGGAGGAATGGGTTTGAACTGGCAGAGGGGAGATTGAAACTGGATGTTAGGAGGAAGTTGTTTGGAGTGAGGGTGGTGAGACACTGGCACAGGTTGCCCAGGGAGGTTGTGGAGCACAGAATTGCCCAATATGATCTTTGATCACATTCTGTGCTTCTGTCATCCACAACCTCCCTGGAGGTGTTCAGGACTAGGTTGGATGAGACCTTGAGCAACCTGTTCTAGTGGGAGGTGTCCCAGTCTATGGCAGTCTATGAAACTAGATGATCTTTGAGGTCCCTTCCAACCTAAACCATTCTATGATTCAGTAGTGAAGCCAACAAAACCAGTTTATTCCCATCCCTGTGAAGGGGTTACCTGGTGTGTGAGCACATGCCAACTGGTGTCAGCACTGGCAGAAGTGGTGTGTTTGGATGTACCCATGCAAAGTCCCTTTTTCCTCTGTGATAAGTGGAGTGAAGCTGCTAATGATGGTGATTGCAAAGCTAGGCTGAAAGGGGAAAAATCATTTTATTTGCCTTCAGAATGCAGAGACTCCAATAAATAAGGTGTAAGGAATATTGGGCAAAGTAGAGATCTGCACATACATATTAATTGATTATTTATATCACTCAGGATTTATCAGTTAGCAATGTTGGTGACATGAATATTAAACTGGACTGCTAAAGAGCCTCTTAGGTAAATGACAGTAGAGAGACAAGCCATTTAGGTCTGTGGAAGTGGTAATCCTGCTATGTTGTACTCAGTACCATCAAGATATGCAATCAAGAGAGTTCAATATCTCCTATCAATAGTCCTATGAATTGATCTCCTATCAATAGTCCAGAGCATGAGGGTTTGCCTGTTTCTCATGCATGTAGTCTGTTTTCTCAAGCATCCAAAGTGCAGAACTGGAGGTAAAGAAAGAAGGAGGAATCTTCTCATCCTTCTCATCCAAAGAAGGGTGAGATGACAACTACTGTATTACTTTCAGCTAGGAGGTATCTGGTTCAACAGCTTTGTGAGTGGAAGTAATAGTGTTGGAGNATCTATGTTTTGTATTCTTAGTCTTAAACATCTCAGCAAGCCTATGAGTGAAGTAGACATCACCATTGTTTCCTTTTCACAGCCTATAAAGTAGACATCACCATTGTTTCCTTTTCACAGCCTATAATATAATTTCTCCATTAAAATATTCCAATTAGCCTCAAACCAGCACACCTGACAATTCTATGATTCTACTCTACATATTCTCTGTTTCCACAACCCACCATGACTGAGGTACCGTTGGTATCCACCCCCTCAAGTCTCACTGCATGGTGTCAGTGCTGGCTCTGTGTGTGACTGGAAGAGTAAGCTGCATTACCTTCCACTCGAGGTTTCACTTAGCTGATATCTGAGGTACCACCCTGGTTTCTATCAGTTGGAAATCATGGTAATTTTATAGCAATTGGACTGTCTGCTCTTTTCCTGAGTGAAAGGAAAGATGGCAAATGAAAGCACAACTATTTTCGTTGTTGGCTATCGAAAGGAAATGACACTTTGCATTCTTATCTGAGATAAAAATGGAAATGCCTTACTCTGTACTGGGGAGGAAAATCACAGAAACAATTCTGACTTCGAATTTGCTTTCTTAGATACAGTTACTATGATTTTATGAGCCTGATGTATTTCTTATAACCTTTATTTAGGAACACATCTACCTGGATATTTAACACATTCTTCCTGGACAAAATGACATGGCACAGAATTGAAGCTAACTACGGAGGAAGCTATGACTCAGCCTACTTCTTGCTGAGTTTAAACTCTCCATGCCCTGTTAATGCAAGGAAGCATCACTCACCGGTGTTTACTTTGCCTCTTTGTTGAATCCTTAGCTAAAAGAGGATATGTCCAGAAGAGAGAAGTTTGAAGAACAGGGCTGAAGACATGATATCTACATTGCCCCTGTGGTCACAGATTCTAGTTCAAGGTAAGCTAAAGTATAACTGCAAAAGGGGTAGGGCTGCTTTCCTACCCAGCTGCCAGTAAAGCAGGTGGTTTCTAAGGATGTTTTCCATGGGCTGATGCAGGAGGTCTCCGTGGGAGAGGCACTTAACAACAGAGAGTCCTGTAAAGCACCCACAGTGTCTATAGTGAATCTGACCTTCATCATGACTACAGAGAAATAATTTCCCTTGAGCAGCACTTTGGCTCTGTTGTATATACAATTAGCAGATTAAAGTGTCTTGGAAATAAAGCAGAAGACAGACTACAAAAATATAAGTACTCTGTGAGCCATAGTCCCTAGTTGTATGTGTGCTTGAAACTCCATCCAAGCAAGTGACATTGATCTTCATGGAGCAGGGGCCTGCACCTGGGTACCAAGCTCTTTGGTATCATTTCAGGGCATCACACGAGACGGTGCAGTGCAAGGTGGCCCCAGTGTAAATGTGGATTGTATCTAGCAATGGGCAAAGAGAAAATTGTTAAAAGTTAATGATTCAAGTATCTTATTTTACTAAATACACACACAAATGCCTTGTGAAGTCTGCAGCTTCACTTTGTTTAGATAATTCCACTTTCATTCAGTCCACAGTGCCAGCCAGGCTCTAGCATCACCAAAACCAAGGACTTCTGGCTGGACAGGTGCCAGAAACAGGTCCAAGAAACTTCTAGATTCAAATACCGTCACTAAAAGAACAGCTGCTGGGTGTCTGTGTGGTCCAAGTGTGGTCATATGGATGCTAACCCCACATACTGTCACGGAAGCTGGATGCTAACCCCATGCTGTTCTAAAACCCCAAGTGTGTGAGAAGAGAACTGGTGTCTCAAGTCTGCAGCGCTTTAAAGAAGTCTGAGGCTGATGAGAAAATTAGCTTTGACATTCTGAATCCGTGCTGAAAAGTGGAAAGGCAAATGGGATGATTATTATTAATAATCAGTAGCAGAAGTCAAAAGTCTGAAGGACTATTTGAGCTAGAGCAATATATTTCCTCCTAAAAGTTTGAAATGAACTCTTCATGTGAGTTTCAAACTTGAGCTATTAGTCCATGTGCATTTCTTTAATGTCTGATTAGCAGAAAGTGTAGAACAGATGTTTTCCCCCTTTCCTCAGAGATAGCTAACTTTTGCCTCTTCCTTTAAAATGTAAAATATGCACCACAGTTTGGAAAACGTTCATGAAAGATTACTTCATCCTGTGAGCTGGAGCTGCCTTGCAGGGGGATATGTTGAGGTCTGGTCAGATGCAGTTGCCTGGAACTACTTTTGTCTTCTTACAAAAGTTTTCCCATCTTGGTAAACTTGAATTAATGACTCAGCATGGCACAGGATGCAGTATTTTTAAGTCAGGAATCCCTCCTGTAAGGATATATAGAGTCAGGTAGTGTCATAATGTCAAAATGGCAGATTTCCATTGGGGATGCTGAAAGTGCATTTGCTTATATTTATTCCCTATCCTATTCCAGCGACATTCCAACTACGATTTAATTCTTCTGTAAAGAAAATATTTTGACAACAAAGACAGACATTAATGATGATTGAAACTTGCTTTTCCCCTCCTTTTCCTTTCGAGCTGCTGTTTTTCAAGCCACTGTGTCTCGGTTTCCCCCCCTATATTTGTTAAAAAGTCCCTTTCTCAACGGAGTGATGAGCAAAACAAGGCCATAGACAGGGAAATAGTGCAGCCCCTTCCCAGGTGGGAATAGACACACACTTGCATTCTCTTCCTTTGCCACCATTTTGTTACAGCCCTGAAAAGCAGCAAATGGTGGTTATTGTTTTTTTGCAGGGTATGGTTTTGTACTGGATCCATGTGCAAAGTGTAAACATGTCATCAGTCCTCATTTGCTATATCCAAAAACATTCCCCATGTCCGTATTTGATTTTCAAGTGCATCTGTGCACTGATTGAAACCCTCCCAACATGCTGCTACACAAATGCAAACCCACACATTGCTGATTTTGAATCAAATGCTCTTCTGCTTCCACACTTCCATTTCAAAGTTTGCCTCAGAGTTGCAGTATGTGCCCTTTTAACACATTTTTTCCCTCCCTTTCACAAAGAGATCCCTGTGTTCGTTGCAGGAGCCTGGTGCAGTCTTTTCCATTTTGTTCTTATTTATTCCTTGGAGCCTGCTTTTATTTTCACAGCTTATTTATCCTTTGTTTACAACCCACATGTGCTTTTGAGCTAAAAAAAAACCCAAAAAACCCAACCTCCAAAAAAAAAAAAAAATACAATATTTAAACAAAGGAAGCAAAATGCTGAGTTACAATATAGGAATTTGCTATAGATAGAAAGTTGGATTACAAATAGCAATGCATTTTGCTGTTAATGTAGCACTTCAGGAAAAAAAAAAAGAGAGAGAGAGAAAAAGCTGATTGAGTTGCAAATCTTCCAAAAAAGATGGATCTCTTCTAAAGTGTGATGCAACATTTTTCTTTTAACATCCATCAAACTCTTAGTCCCTTCCCCTCCACAAAAAAAAAAAAAAGGAAAAAAAAAAAAAAAAAAACCAAAACCAAAATTAAAAATTCAACTTGGNAAACCCAAAATGCAAGTTCAAACTTGCAATTTTAAAGCAAATTGTGTTGCACCTAATTATTTTTTTTTTCCATCCCTCCCGATGTATGAGAGTTACCTTAACTGCAAAGCTCTGTAGTACCCTTTGCCTGTCATTTTTAATCAGGTTGTTTTAGGTAATTTTTGTTATGCCCCTCATTACTGAATTGTTTATCAATAGGTGCACCAAGTGTCACTAGCTTTTCTCATCAAGCCAGGTCTGACAAAGAGCTGCAGTGCATGGGAAAGAGGCAGCTAGGTGAAACTAATGCCATAGATGTTTGATTCATTAGGAGCTTATTGTTAACGGGGATGTCTGATTGTAAAGGTTCAGTCAAGCAAAAGAGTGCAGAGTAATCAGTCGGATTTATAGTTTGCAGGGCTCAAAAAAAAAAAAAGAAAAAAAAGAAAAAAAAAAAAAGGAAAAAAAAAATCAACATAAACCTTTGGATATAGCAAAACCAGAAAAATCCCCTTTGGGCAGCCCTAACCTGAGACCAGCCAAATAAGGTCATGCTACATGAAGGTTGCCTGTTAGGTGATGGAAGATATAGGAGGATTAGAGCCATATGGCATGGCCTATCATACCTTCTGACTTAAGATAACAAAGCCAAGCTTTGTGCTTAGCTGTTTTTGACTGACATCATCAATTTTATTTTATGTTGGTCACCTCCGGTAACAGGAAAAAATGGCCTAGGGTTGATAACACATGCCTGTTTTCTTAGTATTAAGATGCCTTACAGCCAGTTTTTGCACTGTAAAAAATTTCAAAGAATTAGTAGCTTGTTCTTCTATCAACCATCCTCCAGCAACTGTCAGCTCCCCCCAACTCCCCCCCCGCCTTGTTTTCGGTTTGTACCTTGCAAATGAGAGACAGCCTTATTCAGAACCAGATGTAAGGCTCCTAGAGAATGAGCGTAAGCTGTTGTACTTTAAGCCTAATGGGAAGTTTTATATGCAAGGGCCTTGAACTGATTAGTATAATTCCCTCTTTAATACAGCTGTCCCTCCAGATTAAGGTAAACCAAATGTTGCAATCAGAGATTAGTGTACCTTGCCAGTTATTAACATCCCCGCTTGCTCGGCGAGCACGTCAGACACTAATGCTGTGTATTTATTTGCCACTTCCACGCTGTAACTTGAACTTCTGCACCTGTCCAAGCATTCCAGGGAAGAGAGGGGTATTATTGGGAAGCAAAAGTTTTATACCTGTTCCACCTGTTTGGTTTTGTCACCGCCTGAGATTTTCTTTTTTTCTTGCCAAGATTGCCAGGTGGTTTAATCCGTTCCTCTGCCCATTTTATGAAGAAAGACTTTGTCTGCTAGATGGCATTTGTTGATCTCATCTGCTTTCCCTTAGTGAATATGTGCTACTCACCTAAACTGCCTTTTTGTTTTTTCCTGTTTTTCTTTTAGCATTTTTTTCCTCCCCTCCCCTGCTTTCGCAAGGACTCTCTGGCTGCTCTTTGTGTGCTGGGGATGCGGCTCCGGGTGAGGAGAGGCAGCACCCGCTCCTGCTGTGCTCGCATCAGTGAGCGGTGCCTCTCACCCAAGGTGGGTCATGCAGTTGTCTTCTTGCATTTGGCAGGATATCCTGTCCACTAGCAACACAGATGTCAAGGGGGACAATGTCCGGGTTATCGAGGGAAGCTCTTTGCATTCCCCCCTCCACCTGATCAGATTTTCTAGATAAATGTATACCATAAACAGATTTAAAAAAGCTTAGAGGCGAGGGGGTTGAGAGGGTCTGTGTGGTATGTAGGAAATCAATAAAGTTAGGCTATGCTAAATACCCCTCCTCGAATGCCTTTAATTGCTTTAGAGGACTTTGAATTTATCTATCCTGGAGGAAAAAAAAAATGAGATAGTATCATAGAATTGTCCGGTTGGAAAAGACCTTAAGATCATCAAGTCCAACCGTAACCTAACTTCCCTGTACACAGCTGTTAGATACAGAACATGTAGAGGAAAATGCTGCTTGCTGAGGTTTATTTCTTTTGCAGACAAGTATTTTCAGCATAAAGTTTTAACATGAATAGCAGAAGGGAAGCATTTGCTTGTTCTAGCCAAAAAATTAAAAGAGAAAAAAAAAACCCAAAACACAAAACCCCAAACAACAAACAAAACCAAAACAAAAATCCAAAATTCTCATACCTCTGCTTTTAAATAGTCTCCCTGCTCACTAAACCACAGAGTAAATGCAGAGCTGTATGAATATCAGCTGTAGTTTCTAGAACATTATTACTTCCTAGCAAAGACTGTGCTAAGACATTTAATTTGAAAAAAAAAAATTATTAATTGAATAGATTCCTTATTAAATAGATAATTGACATAAGGTCAGAAAGGACCATTTTAGCATAGTCCCCCTAATCACAAAGTTTACTGCCGGCTGCACACTGCCTGCACGTTATGGCTTAATTGCAGATTTTTTGAAAAGACAAAATATGTTCATATCTGAGGAATTATGTCTTGCAGCCTACTAAATATGCTAATGCAATACTAAGCAGGGATAAAGTTCTTGCCATACCACCCAACAGTTGCGTGGGACACGCTGCCAAGTTATTGTTAATTGTAAAGCGCAAGCAGGCTTTGCAATCCATCTTAATTGTCATACTCACTCCAGGTTTGGCGATAAGGCTTAGATGGGGCTGGTTTAAAGTGACAATGTTGACAAGGGGAAAAGGGTGTGGGCCTGGGCTTGTGGTTCTGGAGGGGTTATGCGCTCTGACCTGCCGTAGGTTGATATGGACAGTCTGCAAGGGGATTTGAGTTGTCATGGGGTCCCCAGGCAGTTGAATAGAGTGACTGTCTGTCCTGCTTTTTCCTGTTAGGATCCTGACACGTGGAGCATTGATGAACTCAGCATAACGTTGAATAGGAGCTTTTTGGCAGCTGAGACACAAGGGCTAAGCTGCAGGTCAGAGATAACACTAGTGCAGATCTCCTCATGCACACAGTTAGTAGCATGCTTTCTTCCCTCCTGAGTGCAGGAAATAGCTCATGTTAAATACGTTCACTTTTCAGTTTTCCTTTCTTCTAAAACGCAGCTTGACAGATTGAGCTTTACAAACCTCCAACACTAACCCCCCCCAATTATTATTATTATTATATTTTTTTTTCCCCCCACCACCTCTGCTTTCTACCTCAGAAATACTCTTCAGGAAGTGGGAGTTAATCTTGGTGAGGAAACGATAAGGTGATACTTGATTTTTCAGGGGAAAGCAGAAGGATATGACTGCCCGGTAACTACACAGAAATTTGCAGGGATGCCTTTTTTTAGGGCTTCCCTTTGCTTTTTCCTTTCTCCTCCTTGGAGAAGAGGACAGCAGCTCTGGCTGGAGGTAGGCGCGAGGGGTTTAAATAGCATCAGGGGCAGGAAGGAAACGCTGGGAAGGTACATGGATAAAAGCCGCTTCCCCGCACTTCTCTATCAGCTCCCCGGATCAGGTGAATCGGGTCGTTCCTTTCCCAACTTTGATGCATCCTGGCTGGCACAGAAATGTGTCTCTGAAGTTGTTTTATATTCAGCCAAGTTTTTTACGTGGTTCCAAAAGAAAGAGGGCGAGCATTGTCTCCGTTAAATGATGTCAAGCCAGCATCCTGTGTACCGAGACAATGTTGAAGCCTCTATCTGCTCTTGGCATTGCTATTGAGGCTGTTTGAAGTGTTTATGTTAGGGAGGCTGGAACCTGATGGACATTTGGGGAGGGGGAGCACCCTTTGACAACTCTTGGATTGTGCGTACACACACACACACACACACACACACACACACACACACATGTATGTGCTTGTCGGCTGGTAGCCCAACTCTTGTCACTGAGTTCAAGCTTGGTTCTGCATGGAGACAGAAATCCTCCCCAGCATGGGTGGAAACGTGCATGTTTGGGCTGGGCTTTAAGGTGGTGTGGAACCTTTCCGTGGGAAGAGCCTTGCTGGTAATGGGAGGCTCTTCTCTCATCAAGGTGGTGCTCAGGATGAGCAGAGCAGAACCAGGATGTGACCCTATTGTGCAGGCCTGTCCGCATTAGTGGATTCCTGTGCCTGTGTTTAGACTTTCAACGACTTAATTGGGCCTCTGTAGCAAACGGTTTGCAGCCAAGGGGCCAGTGCTATTGTTTACTCCTGTGGCTATCACCAAGAGCCATGCAGACAGGGAGAAGGGCAGACATAAATACTGCCTTTGTTACATGCTTGTTAGATGCTCCTTTTGCTATCCTGGACCATTTCATACTTGCTCTTGAGTGATTTCAGCAGCTTTTCCCATAGACGCACTTCTTGGAGAGGAGGAAAGTGGCTAGGAGGAGGATGGCAGAACCCATCTTCATTAAATATCCTGATGTTTGCAGAGTGTTGTTATTCCCTGTTTTTGTCTCTCTCTCTCTCTCTGAGCAGAGGGGCCGTGACTGGCACCACTTGGACCTCAGGGAACGCTTCCCAGCTGCTGGGGTGGGGTTGCAAGTTTTTCCTTGGAAAGCAGTGCTGGGAGCTCTGTGTATTTGCTTTGCTAAGTCGTGAATTCATTATGAAATTTATACGATGAGATCTATGACTCTGTTAATATTTCCACAGAGCAATTTGGCCTTTTCATTCCAGAGAGGGTTGGACAGGAGCTAAGAAGATCTGGCTTTTGTTTTCAGCTCTTCTACAACTTCCTGTATGACCTTGGGCAAGTTGCTTAATCAAGCTGTCTCGAGCTTTCCTTTGTAGTAATGTTACTTGCAAATGTTAGAAGAGTCGTGAATATGCATGGTCGATTTGGTAGGTGATGTTCAGGTACTAATTTGATGCCTCATGGAAGAAAGTAGCCTTGTAAAATCAGAAAACTGGGGACTCAACATCACACCTTGGCTTCAAATGTAGAATTCAGTGAAATGCCAAGAGCAGCAAGACACTGGCTGGTCTGAATTACATTCAGATGCATGTAGTGTGAACCCTGGGCATGAATTTTGCTATCCGAAGGAATGAATTATATTGCGGAAAGTTATCTAAATGAGGGTCAGAGGAAGCATGTGGCAAAAAAAGCACAGGAGAAGCCTGAAGGCAAGACCTGAAGATGAGGACAGAGAGGTGCCAAGAACCTAGGTGTGGCATGGTGGATTATGTTGAGCATTGAATTTCCCAGTAGGAAAGGGCTCTTGCTGACCCTAGGGAATCATAGAATTGTTTTGGTTGGAAAAGATGTCTAAAATCATTGAGTCCAACCATTGATAGGTAGGAGACAGCAGGAAAGTCTGTGCTCTGCACCACTCAGAAACGGGGAGCTTGTTCTAGGAGTGCAGCCTGTAAATAGAAGATTCTAACACAATCACAAGAGCAGACGACCCACGATCTGGGGAGGGTGAGAAATTTGCTTAGAAGTGCTGGAACATGCACGCACAGAGAATAAAATCTGCTGAAATCAAAAATAAATAAAGCTCACGCCACTTTCATTAAGGCAGTGGACACCTAAGCACTTGAAGATCTATGATAGGATGTGTTAAAAGTGGCAAAAGTACATTAATAAATGCCAGCATATCTAAGAGCTCGATCACAGCCTGGTTTATAGGGAGTGGTAATATCTTTATTAAGCCAACTGATATAGTTGGAGGGGGTAAAACAGATGAGTCCTCTACAGGGCTCTTTACTGTAATTAAAATAGGCTGCCTATATCTAGTTAAATAATATGTAAACTCTTAAGGCCAAATGCTGCAGCTAGTTACTATTAGTGGGAAACTGTAAACTACAAAATCCCAAACCAGGAAGTCCCATGGAGATAAAAAAATATCTAAAGAACAGTCAGAAATGTGCCCTATATTATTGATGCTTCCAGCGGTATTAAGTTGTGAAGGGCTGGAATGTAAACAGAGCTACAGATGTCTGATGCCGTAGGTGGAATGAGGGAAGCAGGAAATGCACTCCTTCACTTGGGATGTTTGGAAAAAACACCTTCTGCCTGTCTTTATCAGAAACAGTTAAAGTTTTGTTTAACCTACAAAGTGATTGGGAGGAGAATAGGCCAGGCAATCCAAGTTATTTCTTCTATTTTTAGTGGCAAAAATAGGAGCCATGCAAACCAGCAGAACCTGCTCCCAGTTCACAGAGGGCTACAGTTTAGACATGACCTAACGAGAGAGGGTAAGAGTAAGGGTAGGTTGTGTCATGATGGTAAAAGCTACAGCTGTGCACACATATGGTTACTTGGTTTAGGCATGTCTGCATCTCAGAGAGACAATTATTTTATGTATCTTTATAATGTAAAGCTAATGATTATTTTCCTCCCTCGGGGTGAAGTGAAAAAGGATCAGTTTTCGTTTCCTAGAAGAGGGTGGGAGAACAGCCTCGGTTGCCTATAAATGCTCTGGTAATCCTGATACTCCTTTTTCCCAACCTTTAAAGCCTCCAGCCTTATCTTATCTCCCTATGGTTTTTGTTACCCCAGCCAAACTCTGCTGATGGGCTGCTGACATCATTACATTTGTTCCTGATTTGCATAGGGTAAGCATAGAGAAGAAATTGCCTGTTATATTTTCTGGTGTAGGCTCTGCTCATCTTCAAAATCTACCTGTTGCTTTGAAGGAGTGATTTTTTTTTTTTTTAAATTCAATTGCAGTGGCATAAATAAGCTGAGAAATCACCTTTGCAGATCCAATGTGAGAAGTGAATTTTGGTATTGCCAGAGCTGGACTGTACGGGGATGAGAAATGAATTCTTGTTTTGCCAGGGGTGGACTGCATCTAGACAGGGTCTCATGGGAGGCTGAGGTGAAAGAGTGCCTAATTTGTTCTATTCTCATGAATGGTACTTTGAGACAGAAGAATTTATAATGCCAATGGGCATGCTGAAGATTTCTGAGGACTTTCTTCACTTTCCTGGATCCTGCAAGGTCTACACACCCTGCTGCATGGGACACAGTGTTGTAACAGACAGCCCTTGCAAACCTTTGTTCTTTTCATCGTGGTTGTTGTTGGTAAATTCATGTAAATGGGAAGTGCCATTTCCTTCACATTGTTTGAAGTGTATTTGTTCAAGAAATAACTGGATAACAGTTTTCCTTGTTTAAAATAGGAGAGCTTTTCCCTAACACCCTAAGTCTAATTTGGTATTCTGGATGGCTCAATATGCCCAGAGCAGGACCCACAGGTTAGCATCCCAGGCATTAAGGCTTCTAGGAGTTAATCACTCTGCTAGTAAATAAATACCTTTCAAATTTTGTTCTATTTTGTGAGAAGTTTTGATGCCCCTTTATTTCTTACTGCCAGTTGAATTGTTGACTTAGAAGGAAAAAAACAGGTGTCAGGTACTTCTTTTGGAAGTATTTTGTTTTGGGTGGCACTTAAGTAACATCAGAGATGCCTTTCCTGGGTGAAAGCTCTGAGGCAAGTCAGAGTTGCTGTGGCCTCTGAGTTTCCTTTTTTTTTTTTGCACATGCATTTAAATTGATGACTTTAAAAGAGAAGAATTTGTTTCTTCTGTGTGTGCAGCATACCTTCATAATTTTTTTCCCCCCTTAGTTTTGCTATTTCATAAACCCGAAACAATAGGAGTGGAAACAGGAATATCCTTTGACTGATGATAAGGAAACAGGTGAAAGCACAGAAGACTCTTTTAATTAAATCAACCAATATAAAGAAAAAAAAAGGAAAAGCCTCCCATTGAATTTGTTTTTGTGAGCAGTGCTAGTTGCCTTGCCAGTCTGAAGCTGGCACTGTGGGTTTGCTGTAATCACTGAGCTGAGAAAAAGAGACACGGGTTTTGTTTGTTTGTTTGTCATCATGGGGTTCAGCAGGACTTAAGCAGTTGAATGCACAACACTTTCCTCTACTTTCACCCTCCTCTTTCTGATTCTGGATTCTCCTTGATTCTTCCAATCTGTTTTTTGACCCTCCTTAGGAATTAGGATTTATATATATCACATGCATATATCAGCTTGGGAAGTGTGCCTTTTTGGTTTGGAAAAGGGATCGTGATAAAAATCAATTACATGTGTAACTTTGAGTTCTTTGCTTGAGCACCACCTCCCATGGGAGACTATGTGTATGTTCTGCTTTGCTTTGAGGGCATCCAAGCAGTAACCCTCCTTCTGGCCAGTTGTCAGGTCTGTAGGCTGGATGACATCCTGAGTTCCTTGTGATACAACACAATGCATGGGCAAATGCCCAAGATCTAAATCCTGGACACGGTGAAATATGCTGCAGTGTTATGTGTAGACCTTTGAGTTTCATCACAAAGTTGTTCAAAGATTAAGAGAAGGAAAATAGACATATGAGAGGAAGAAATATTACAATCAAACAAGATGGCACCGGGTAATGCCAAGGAAAAAAAAATAATTCCTTTAGTCAACCAATCCTGAATAGGGCACTTCATCACCGAAGCAAATAATCCTCTATCTCTTGGAGAGCAGCTTCCAAAGGCCTGTGCTATCCAATATTTTGAATGCAGCTGGTTGAAGACCGAATACTGAGACCACAGTGCCTTTCCTTCACTCTGAGACTGAGATGTCTGCCTTGCTGGGTTTCTCTGGTGCTGTGTGGAAGGTTGCACCTCCTGCTCAGCATCGTCCCAAGCACCGCACGCTGCCCTGGTTGTAAAGCTTGTGCCAGAGGCAAGGAAAGGGATGGAAAGACATGTGGTGGAAATATGTTGCACTCTAGCTTTCCTTGGCTTGCAGATGGCAAAGTCAAGCTAGCCAGAGCAAGTGAAGACTGTTTTAATGCACTTTAAAAGCCAAATTTCTGGCACAGCAGTTAATGTCTGACTTGAACTTGTTAATTTGCTTGACTGTTTCTAAGGTCTGAGGAGGTAGGTACAGTATTGAGTAGGAGCTGTAGGTCTCTGCTTTGCTCTCAGCTCTCCCACTTGCTCCTCATGATATCCTCAGTGCAGTGCTTTCTGTAATTGTCTCATACATTCAGATCTGTAGCAGGTGAAATATGAAATGGAATGTGACACTCAAGTTGCCTTTGAGTGAGTGAGTGAGTAGCCAAATGATGCACTTGTTGAGCCAAGTGACCACTTCCAAACCAAGACAGAAGGATGAAAGGGTGCATCCAGATGCAGGATCACAGGATGGGGTTGGAAGGGACCTCTGGAGATCTTTGAGTCCAACCCCGCTGTCAGAGCAAGACCATAGATTCTAGTGCAGGTGACACAGGGATGCATCCAGATGTGTCTCGAAAGTCTCCAGAGAAGGAGGGATGTTGCTTTCTGGATCCCATGCTACTGCCTACACTACAGTTACATCTGAGAGCTTTGCTCTGGCTTGCTTTCCAGATGACCTTTCTGAAAGGAAGGAGAAAGTCCTGAGCTGTGTCCCGTCTCCCAGCAGTAGGGATGGAAATCACACACTGAGCTCTGGCACAGTTTGTGCAGAGCCATCCCAGCTCTGGCTGCAGCTCAGTCTGACACGATGATGAGGGTGGACTGGGAGTCCCACTGTAGCCTTTCCAAACTGTTGATGCTCTGGAGCTCTGGGTGCACAAAAAAAGGGAAGTCACAATAGTGTTCCAGTAAAGCTTACACACTTGAAACAAAAATGCCTGGTGCTAAAACAGGTTAGCTGCAGCAGTAGGGTGTCTCCAGCAACCTCCTACCTCATTTTTTGTTCACATCCCTGGTGTTTTCTCCTTGTTAACTTGACCTTCTCACTCACTGGACAATATATGTGTACCTTCTCCAGGTTTCCCTTCCTTGGCATTGGCTGACATGCTGGATAGACCAGATTTCCTTAGAAGGATACAGTCTGATGTCTAGAGAAACTCTCCAGAATTACCCACCTAGCTGGACTGTAGGCCTTGACACATCTGTGAGTCAATATAGTGGTGATGCATTCTGCCAGATGTTCCCAGAAAAGAGCTATCCTAACCCAGAGGTTTTGGTAGTCATCTGTCTGAAATAGACTTTGGCCAGCTTTCCACAGAGCAGTCTGTGGAGCTTTGGTATGAGCTTATATGAAGCACTCATGCTCTCAGACTGGTTCCTTCACTGCTAATGCTTATTCTGTCTGGGATGTTTCACTCCATGGTGATTTCATGCTGCAGTTCCATAGTTAGACAGCGTTTGCATCCGAGCACGCTACCCCTCCAACTGTTTGCAAGGATGTGGGTGTCTGGTGTTCCTTATATCAGCCCCTTGCACCTTAGGTTTGCAGCCAAGCCAGTCACCCTTATTAATAGAGGGCTGGATTTCTGTGGTGAGATGTTGAGGTTAGGTGTCACAGGGTGCAGCCTGGCGATAAGGGTGTGATGTCTGCTGCCTTGAAGGACTGGTAGCAAAAGCTCAGGCCAAATACAACCTCAAAAAAGCCACTGTAGGACTTGGCCTTCTAAGCCCCTCCAAGGCTGAGCTGTACATCTGCCCAAGAGAGCAGGCTGTTTAATGTGGTAGGCTTTCAACACTGCAGCTCCCCAGGGTTGGCCAAGAGCAAGGGAAGGCAGTCACAGGTTTTAAGGTGCATAAGTCTCCTTTTAACCACCAAAAGCATGGCCTGGCCAGCCCCACTGCCTCCTGCCAGCTCTGGAGATAAGCCCACAGCAGGTCAGACTAAGAGATCATGGTGCCCTGTCTTTGACCACAGTAAACAGCAGGCTCCTGGGGAGAAGCAGAAGAGCAGGGGAAGCAGATAGTGACTCTTCCCAATTGTCTCCATTTTCAGCAACTGTTTCCTTAATCTGATGGCTCAGCCGAGTCCATGAGCGTGACATGAAGTGCACTGCTCACGTGTTTGGTGTGATGGCTCACGGCATCCTTTCTGGAGCTGCAGCCATTTAACAGACAGTAGAGCAGATCAGTGTGGTTCTTGTGTTCTACTCCTGTCTTCTTGTTAAAATGGACTGGACTATATTAGTTTAATTTTTAATGGCAGTGGTGGGAAAAGAAAGGAATAAAACCTCAACTCAGCAGAGCAATTCCTGTGTCAGAACTGTCTCTAATCAATGCAGAAGTCATTTGCTGCTGGAATATTTATTAGCTTGATTTGATAGACCTTTCTAAAAACCACCCAGGAATATGAATAATCATATAGATAGCTACAATCATTAACTGTGCCTGGGTTTTGTGGGGTTTTTTGGGGTCCTGTTTTCTTCTTTTTTGCTTCCCTTCCGGTTGCAAGGTAGCCACCCCTGCCAGAAACCTCTGTTTGAAAAGAAGGATTTGTTGAGGTGAAAGGAGTGGCTTTCCTAAGCTATCAGATCAAAGTGAAGCCTCCTAGTTCAACCAGCACACAGGTTTCACAGAATCACAGAATGGTTTAGGTTGGAAGGGACCTCAAAGATCATCTAGTTCCAACCCCTCACCATAGGCAGGACACCTCCCACTAGCTCCCATGTTTCCTCCAGCTTCCACGTTCACATTGTGTGTCCAGCTCAACCACTCCCCCCAAGGATGCCATGCATGCTCTCAGCCATCTCAGGATCTCCTTTCTATTAATTTTTGTTTAAACTTAAAAATAATTTGGTGGCTTTCTGGTCGAGTTATCTGCTGTCGCTGCAATAAGCTGCGTGTCGGACTCCCACAGCCAAAAGCCTCTGTTTCCTTTCTGCCAGTACCTTGGTATCTGCCTTGCCCAGGAGCCTGCTGATGAAGATTTCCTGTTTGTTTTGAGTCACTGCTGGAGTGATAAATATACTTCAACTCTCTCCTCCGAGAGGAAAGAAACCAGCTGCCCCAAACTAAAGGGAAAAAGATGTCGAAATTCCACCAAAGGGCTCTGTTATCACGAGGCTTCCATGGAAGGCTGAAACCGGCTAACGCCAACGGCGCAATTTCCCTATTTAAAACCTCCCTCCACACGTGGGGTTTGCCTCCAACCAGCTGCATTTGCTCCAGAACTTTGGATATATTTTTATTTCCTTTTTATTTATTTATTTTTTTTGGGGGGGTGTGGGGGGTGTGTGTTTCTTCAAGCAGGTTAGAAATAAATAAATAAATACAACACCCCCATAAACTTACATGCTGGAGTAATGCTTGGCTGGATAAACAAACAATTATACTTGTGGTTTCTGGATCTGACCACAAGCTTTAAATGCCATATTTTTGTATGAACCTATAATGCTTCTGGATAAACAATTGTGTTTATATTGCCAGGAGTATCCAGTGTGGTGTTGTGTAATTTCTATGTGCGATTAGTAGAATATAGGATAAATTCCAAGAGAAAAGAAAGGAAAGGAAGATTAGATTATTAAGTCATTTTTAATAAAAACAGCATAGTTTGGAATTGCTTATAGCTCAATTTGTAATTTTAAAAGAATGCAGCGCTGCCTTTTAAGTTTCTGCAATTATCTTCTCATCTCCTTTTTATCCTTTTTTTACTAGAGATGGGGCCCAACCCAAAACCTTGGATCTAAACCCAAGATCCAGGTTCAGATCCGAGTTCAGAGCTTCAGTCTCTTTCCCAAAGAAGCAGAATCAAGCCCGTGAGCTCCAGAACATGATTCCTTTGAACTTACAAACCCATGTTCAGAGATCTTTGGCTCTCAGGAGTTGCTTTTGCTGAGTGGAGTGGTACAAGTTGTGGTGGCGCTGCAGCTTTGAGGAGCTTTCAGCCCTGCAGAGGACCCAGATTGGGTGGCAGAGGTCAAAAATGGGTTGCAGGAGAGCTGGTCAATGACCAGGTCAATGTTATAAAACCCCATCCATTAAAAGTATCATGGGGCCAGCTCTGGTCTGGCCCAAACTCATGCAAGGCAAGCACTAGTGTGTACTGAAGCTAGCAATAACCATAGGGAGGTGGCTGTTCCTTGCCATGGCTTGGAGGAATTTGCACTTTCAAAGAGGATTAGGGGATATTATTTTTTTGGTTTAAAATTGCTTTTAAAGGTACTGCTTTGGGCCCCATAAAAATGGCACAGGATGACTTTGGGTAGGTGTTTGAACTGGGAAAAGAAAAAGTAGATTCCCTGCAGTTTTTGATGCATTTCTCCTTGTTTTTTTTTTTGCTTGTGTGTACTCCATAAGCATTGGCAGCGTGTGCTTTTCCCTATTCTCCAGCACATTCCCATTCCAATAAGCTAACAGGCCTTGCTCCTTTATATCACTGAGTGAAATCACGTGGAACAAAAATAATCATATTTAAGCAGTTTGAAGTATATTTTTTTCCTTAGTTTACCTTTACCATCTCCTAGTAAAATATAATTTCTTCTTTAACAGCAGACGGGAAAAAAAAAAAGCCATAATAACTTTAAAGCATGAGATTATAAAAGACTGCAGCTAGTTTAGATCTCACAGTTAGAAGTTAATTCTAAGTCACTGGAATTGAAAACATCAGTTTACAACATTTACTGGCTTGCTATAAAAATGTATTCCCCTGTGTTATGTTAAACATGAGAAACTACACCTCGGTGTGTCCATTATTTATATATTTATTCATATCTTACTGCTTCTGATTCAGCTGTGTAACTGTATGCAAAACAGATAATTACTGGGGAACAGAATAATTTGTATTTTGAGGGGAATAAATGCCCTGAAGGATTTGCTTTTGGGGAAAGAACACACTGCAAGGAGATTCTTTTGTAAAGGTTTTGTAAAACAGGAAAATAAACAAACAGCAACAACAACAACAAAAAAAAAAACAGGTGAGGAAAAAAAATTGGGACCTGGCAACTTTGACACCACTATGTTCATGGCTGGGGAAGTAATTTTTTTTTTCTAAATACCCAAATCCATGTAGTAGAATCAAATATAAGGCACATTACTTGACATGGTTGTGCAGAAAACAGGGTTTAGTGGCATCCCTACCCAAATACCAGAATGATGTTGAGGGGTTAGCTGCCCTTTGTAGAGTGATGAGATTAGCATTGACACATTTATTTGCCAGCTGGAAACAGGTGCTAAGAAATACCTGCACCAAATATGCCTCACATGTGGCAATTAAGGAAAATGCCAATTTCCTCTTCCCCTTTCAGCATGTGGAAACCCTTGTGCTTGCCCCCGCTGTGAGGAACCAGCCACGAAGAAATGATGGGACCTTGGCTTTCCACAAAGGTAAGCCACAAAGACCTTCTCTCCTTGAACTTTGATTTTTGCACCAGACTGTGAAAAAGAGATGCTTGAGAAAAGAATTGTGTAATTTCCAGTCACTTTGCAGAATTGCTACTGGAAACATGGCTGAATATCAGCATCACTGTTCATCTCCCTTTGATTTATTTAGTGCAAGCATTTGCCTTCCATTGCCATTTACAGGTTTTCTGATGGGAAATGGCAGTGTTCCAAGATTCTCCATGGTATGGGTTTTATAGATAAGTCCATGCAAAAATTGTCTAGTCACCTTAAAGCCACCCAAATCACCCCCAAATCCTGGGTGGTGTAGTGAGCCATCAAACCTGTCCTGAAGAGCATTGAAAGGGGCAGCATCCTGAAGCTGCCTTTGGGCGACTCCTGGGACCTGTTTATCTGGGGTATTTGGCAGGCACTTGCAGCTGTGTCAAGGTCTTTAGCTGTATGCACCCCACAACACAGAATCATAGAATGGTAAGGTTGGAAGTGACCTCAAAGATCATCCAGTTCCAACCCCCTGCCATAGGCAGGGACACCTCCCACTAGTACAGGTCACTCAAGGTCTCCTCCAACCTGGCCTTGAACACCTCCAGGGAGGGAGCAGCCACAACCTCCCTGGGCAACCTGTGCCAGTGTCTCACCACCCTCACTGTAAAGAACTTCCTCCTGACATCCAGTCTAAATCTCCTCTCTGGGAGAGATGGGAAGGGTGGCCAGTTGTGAGTGGTGGAGGTGCACCAGAGCAGTTGAGGCACAGGGAAGCAAAGGGACGTGACTGGGGGCACCTGAGATATCTGTAGCAGGATGCGAGGTGACTCCCCGTCCCTAGCTCCTTGTCTAGAACAGTGAGATGGTTTCTGTCACAGCTTGCTGCACGAGGCTGTGACTTTTTGCCATCAAGAAAAAAAAAAAAAAAAATCTTTGCTTTAAAGACCCTACAGACAAACACAGTTATGGGCAGCAGGGCACAAACCCCAGTTTAGCAGAACATTAAAGAAAATGGAAGCGGAAAGGACTCTGCCTTGAGATCGCAGCCTTAGCACTTTCATCAGGGCTGATTGTGAAGTCTTTTTTTTTTTTTTTTTTATTTTCCTCTTTCCTTTTGGTGGAGAAGTTTTCGAAGGTATTTTTCAAACTTTCCAGTTTAGCAACGTGTTGGCTCAAATTGAAAAGAGAACTAGGCACTGGGTCACAGGCAGAATTAGGTTTGCGCTAGCGGTGGGGGCAGGTTGCTGACACAGCTACAATCAGACAAAACACTGAAAACTTCTGGCTTTGTACTTCTCAAATGCCTCTTTTAGAAAATCGCTTAAGTTGTTATTAACATCCACCACCCACCTTCCCTTTCTGGTCCTGACATTGTGTAATAATAGATAATGTTGACATATGTTCCCTGCTGGTCAGAAATCCTATACTTCTGTGAAAGGTAACATTTTCGAGCAATGACAAAATGTATTTTACTTGGACAGAGCATTAGTTATTGGACTAATCTCACAATGTGGGATGTGGGGCAAAAGTTTTAACATTTGAGTTGTGGGAGAAAGTTTGTTGGGACAGTAAAAGCATCAGTATGGGGTGTGTTTAGTTTTCTCCATTTCTAGAGGTACTGGCTTGGTATCAAGCTCTTGCGTCCGTAGGAATTTAAAAGAAACATTTGCAGTATGTATGAGGAACAGCTGTCTGTGTACTCCCAGCAACTTCTCAAAATGACTATTTGGACATTTTTTTCATTTTTTTTTTTTTTTTAGGATGGATTAGAGGACTAAGGAGGATGTTTGTGTGTGTGTCCCACAAGCTCTGAATAGTTTTTTCCTTTTCCGATCGATCAGTTTGTAAACGTTGAGCAACCGTAACAAGATCTGCATTTATTTGTTTCCCACTAAGTGAAGTTGTCTGAAAATAGCAAAAGAGGAAGAGACAGCAAAATCTTCCAAACAAATATGTTGTGAAAAAAACCCCTACTTTTGAAAGTAATCTAGGGTGAGATTCTGTAAAAACGTGTCTGCTTCTCACGCCACCCAACTCAGCACAAGACTGCGCAAGCCTGGAGAAATCGAGTTTTATTTTAAGCCTTGCACAGATCTCTCTTGCTGAGGAAGCTGGAAATCATTTTTTTATTGAATCTGCTCTTTTTACGTGCTACAACAGGATCCAGAAATAATCGTGGGGAGGGGAGGTCCTGTCATTTGGTGGGTAAACATCTCCCCTTGCAGCAGGCTCCCTAAGATCTGTTTTTCTCCCAGCCTTAAGCAATGGGCTGAGCAGCCAGATAGAAATGTGCCTTTTCCTGCAAAATCAGAGGAGCTTTAGGGACCAGCCCTCTGTCCAGCATCCGCCTGCTGCCTCCTGGGCTCTGACACACTGCTCTGTGGGGACGAGGAGCTTTAACCTGCACAACCCTTGCCCTGAGCCATGAGCTGTGCCACTGGGGACATCATGGGGCCTCCCAAGCAAAACCTTTCTGTGCGGCGAGCTGCCGCCTGTGCGGGTCTGGGAGAGGGTCTCCCATGGAGCAGGATGGTTGGGAGCTTCCCTGCAAGCTCCTCATCCATCTTCCTTCACCCATCAGGAGCGTCCTGTTTGTTTTCAAACTCTCCCTGTGTGTCTGTCGGGCTGCCTTGCCTTGGCTCTGTTCTCAGTTACACCCATTGATGTCAGTGGGGTTGCGTTGGTGGAATCAGGAGGAAAAAATTGGCTCCTCATCTTTTTATCCCCCCCCTTCACTTCTTTTTCTTGCACTGCTCAGCCTAAGCCCAGCCCGCTGCCTGGCTTGTCCCAGGCTCCTGCTGCCTCTGGGGTGAGAGCTTCTCCTCGTCAGCTCCTGCTGCTTGGCACAGCTTCGCTGCTTCGTATCCAATCTCGGCTCAAAACATATCTGTTCTGCTTTCTGCTTCCTCCCTCCTCCCTCCCTCTCTGCTTGCTGTAAAGCATTTTATTATCCAGACTTTATGGAAGGCTCTGTACAAAATGAAGTTGTGAGGTTATTTGTTTTGGTGCAGGCAATCCAATAGTGTAAGCTACTTCCCTCCTTTAATCTTCTCCTCTTTAGATAATACATGGGCTTTTATGTCCATTAATTGTCAGAAATAAATGCTTCTTTAGCTATTACTTCCTGAAAGAGAGCAGCGATCTCTCTTACATTCAGCTGTTTATATTATGCATAGCATAGCCTTGTCACAGGGGTACATTAGAAGTTTTCCTAAGACCTTGCACTGGCGTTTAGCATCATTTTCAGTTTAACTTTCCTCTGGCCAAAAAGGGGAGAAAGTATCTACGAGGCCACCAAACGGCCACGTCTGCTGCCCCTCAGTCCACGTGGCTCAGGAGTAATCCCTGTAGGCATTAGAAGAAATAGAAGAGTGATAGGAGCAGTGGGTAAGGTTAGTGGAGTTTCAGGTTGCTGCTTTAGGACCTAATCATTATTAATTATTCGCTTAATAATAGAGACTGCGTGTCCCAGCTGAGATTAAGACCAAATGGTGCCAGATGTAGTGCAAACACCTATTAAGTCATGGTCCCTTTATCAAACAATTTACGGTCTAAATAGACAAGACAGAGAAAAGATGGGAGGTGAACAAAGAGGTGTCAGCATTGGAGACAGGAAATAGGATGAACAGGAGCATTAGGCAGAGAAATGAAGGCCACAGTGTAATTTCAGGAGATAATTGGAGGAAGATGCACAACTGGGGTAAAACCATAGAGTCACAGAATGGTTTGTGTAGAAAGGGCCCTTTAAATGTCATCTAAGCCAACCCCTCTGCAGTGAGCTAGATCGGATTGCTCAGAGCCCTGTCCAACCTGACCTGGAATGTTTCCTCTCTGGAAAACACCTCTCTGGGCAACTTGTTCCACTGTTTCACTACCCTCACAGTAAAAAGTGTCTTCCTTCTATCTAAACCTCCCCTCTTATGGTTTAAAACAATCACCCTTTGTCCTGTCACAACTGGCCCTTCTAAAAAGTCTGTCCTCACAGACCTATTGCTTTGGAAACAGACTGTGCTAGCTGAAAAGGGTCTCAGGTATCTCCACTGCCTGCAGGACTCTGAAGGGGAAGAGATGGTATAGATACCTGCTGTGCATTTCTGCCAAAACAACCTGAGCTCCACTATCCTGCTGACAGAGTGTTTGAACTAACTCAGCTGGGTATTTCTGTGTTGGGCTAGGGGATATTCACATCTACCCTCTTCTGCTGGCCTTGCAGGATGATGAGCAAGGGGTGTGGAGGATGGGTGCTGCCATATCAGCTGGCACAGCTAGGTCTGGAAGAAGACATGTCCATAGCCCTAGGAGCTACTCCTCTCCTTTTCAGCTTGGTTGAAGGTGATGGAGCCCTGGAGTAGGCTGCCCAAATAGGTTGTGGAGCCTCCTCTGGAGACTTTCTAAACCCACCTGGATGTGTTCCTGTGCAGCCTGCCCTCAGTGATCGTGCTTTGGCAGAGGGGTTGGACTCAATGATTGCTGATGGTCCCTTTCAACCCCTAACATCTGCGATTCTCAGGCCTCTCAGTGTGCAGGCACCACCAGCCCAGGTTCTCTCACATACATCTGCTTACACTATTTAATTTGCTCCACCTGTAATTCAACTCTGAATTTGGCCCCCAGATCAGTTCACCACTGAAATGAACTGATCCATGTGATCGGTTACGAATGAACCAACTGCTTGGGTTTGGCACACAGAGTAGGTTCTTTTGATTCATGTCTGCTTTTAGGTTTAGCTCTGTGCAGCAAAAAAGAGCTGACAACTTTCTGAAGTTCCTTAAATTCTCCAAATGCTCTACAAATGTTAGCTATCTAGCAACAAAGCAGTTAAGAGGCTTTGCTTGTGTCCTCATGAATAACTTTCTGAAAGGGTTGTGACATCCTTGTACCATTATTTTGGATGGCAATTGAAATAATAATACCAAAAAATCTTGGAAGGCTGTTTGTTTTTATTTTTCTTCTTCTGACCACTCTGTTTGGAAGAACTGCCAAGTTTGACTCTGAACTTGCAAGTACAGTAACTTTCTTTTTTTTTTTTTTCCTTTTCTTTGAAACTTGGGTCTATAATGTCTGGAGCTGCTTTTGGTTGAAAGCAATTGTTCCATTCCTGACTCTTGTGATCAATCGAAATCAATTTCATACAGAAGGTTAACAGAGGAGGTCCAAAAAAATGAATCCATGTGCATTTATCTGACAGCATTTCATATACAAATAACGAAAGCAGTACATTATCAATTCTCCCTAGCAAGAAGTATTCTTCATGTTTTTATAAAAAGTACTTAAGAGCTGACTTTGAAGAAAGACTTTGAAAACTTGCCAAACCTTCTTTGTATTTTGAAAGTCCACATCAAGAAAGTAGTAAATAGTCATTGAGCGTAGGAAAAAGGAAACTATTAGCATTGTTTTCTTTGAAAGATAAAAAGAAAAATGCAGTGCAAAACTTCATAATCTCTGAAATGTGTATTTGTTATTTGAATCAATTTAAAACAATTGTCACTATTAAGTTGTTGTTAGCCTGCCTATTGAACTGCGTAAAACGGTTCTGTAGCTGCTCTTTTCATATAGATGGGTCCCCTCCCTTTCTTCATCTCCTTCTGGTTTTACAGGCTTAAGCATTTCCATTTAACTAGAGAGTTGGAACTCATATGAAGGTTCTGCTTAAAAAAAAAAAACAAACCCTTCTGCAGCTCCCCAGCCCTCCTCAGGATTTTCTAACCTATACTCATTGCTCTGATGCAGGANCACAGCTTCCCTGGGCAACCTGTGCCAGTGTCTCACCACACTCACTGTAAAGAACTTTCTCCTAACATCCAGTTTTGATCTCCCCTCTGTCAGTTCAAACCCATTGCCCCTTGTCCTGGCATTGCAAGACCTTGTCAATAGTCCCTCCTCAGCCTTCCTGTAGGCCCCTTTCAGATACTGGAAGGCTACTCTAAGGTCTCCTGGAAGCTTTCTCTTCTCCAGGTTGAAGAGCTCCAACTCTCTCAGCCTGTCCTCATAGGAGAGCTGCTGCAGTCCTCTGATCATCTTTATGACCCTCCTCTGGACCCACTCCAACAGTTCCATGTCCTTCCTGTGCTGGGGGCTCCAGAACTATCCTTGATTTCTATAAAGCCATAGCTTCTCACATTTGCCTTTCTGGGGCCCCACTGTTATCATGCAGCAGCTCTCTGTAGTGTGTTCAGATAAGATATCTTCTTCAGAAATTATTTTTTTGTGTTGTTTTTATTTTCAGACAGCTCCTGGGCCAGGTTTTTTCTTGTTGGTAGTGTGATTGGTGCAGCATCATTTTAAAGTCGCTGCTCATCATCAGGAGACATTGCAGAACTATGCAGTGATAGGGGTTGGAAGTGATCTCTGAAGCTGTAGTCCAACACCCCTGCTGTAGCACCACCATCCAGAGCAGGTTGCCTGGGAATAGGTTCAAGTGGATCTTGGAAATCTCTAGGGAAGGAGACTCCACAAACTGTGGGCAGCCTGCTCCAGGGCTCTGTCACATTCACACAAAACAAATTTTTCCTCATGTTTAGGTGGAACCTCTTTGGCTCCAGTTTGTGCCTATTGTCCCTTGTCCTGTCACTGGGCACCACAAAAAAGCTTGGCCCTGTCCTCTTGACCTCTTGCATTTAGACATGGATAAGCATTGAGAAGTTTCTCTCTCAGTCTGCTTTTCTCTGGGCTAAAGAGCCTCAGGTCTCTCAGTTCTCCTTCATCAGAGAGATGTTTCAGTCCCTCAGCATCTTCATAGACCTCCACTAGACTCAGCCCAGTATTTTCTGCTCATTTTTGACCTGGGGATTCCAGAACTGGATACAATATTTCAAATGTAGCATCACCAGGGCAGAGTAGAGGAGGAAGAGAACCTTCCTGAGCCCACTGGCCACACTGTTCATAATGCACCCCAAAATATCACTGACCAGCTACTTTCTATAGAGAAGAGGACGCTCAGTGCAGACCTCATTGCTGTCTACAACTACCTGAAAGGAGGTTGTAGCCAGGTGGGGTTGGTCTCTTCTCCCAGGCACCCAGGGAGAGAACAAGAGGACACAGCCTCAAGCTGTGCCAGGGCAGGTTTAGTCTGGATGTTAGGAAGAAGTTCTTCCCAGTGAGAGTGATTGGCATCGGAATGGGCTGCCTGGGGAGGTGGTGAAGTCACCATCACTGAAGATGTTTAAAAGGAGGCTGGATGAGGCACTCAGTGCTATGAGTTAGTTAATTAGAAGGGTTAGGTGATTGGTTGGACTTGATGATCTTGGAGGTCTTTCCCAACCTGGTTAATTCTGTGAAAAGAAAAAGGAAACCCATGCCGAAACAAGCTCACCCCTGTGTGTACAGACTCATACCATATACCACCTTCAAACAGGTATAGTGGATGCCTGCACTGAAGACAAGAACCTTGTTAGTGTTTAATGATGTGCAATCAAGGAGCCAGCTTGCCTTTTACCACCGCTAATGCAGGTCGTACTTATGCATATATTAATTTTGAAGCCATTAAGCTGTCCCACGTGTGAGGTAGCACCACGAGGAAATGCCTGTTCCTTTCATCTTTAATAAGTTCAGCTAAAAGGAGATCTCAGCTGTGTGTAACCTGTGAGAAACAGAAGTGGAAGTTGGTACGTGAAGAAACATCTGTCTGCCCTGTAGGAAGGCTGGGGAGGGACTATTGGTAAGGTCTTGTAATGAGAGGACAAGGGGCAATGGGTTTGAACTGGCAGAGGGGAGATTGAAACTGGATGTTAGGAGGAAGTTGTTTGCAGTGAGGGTGGTGAGACACTGGCACAGGTTGCCCAGGGAGGTTGCTGCTGCTCCCTGCCTGGAGGTGTTCAAGGCCAGGTTGAACGAGGCCTTGAGTGACCTGTGCTAGTGGGAGGTGTCCCTGCCTATGGCAGGGGGTTGGAACTGGATGATCTTTGAGGTCCCTTCCAACCTTACCATTCTATGATTCTATGAAATGGGATATTGTCCCCTGCTTGCCATAGAAGTGTCTGCAGGCCAGAAAGTAGGTGTGGGGAAGAGCTTGGATGGTTGTGTAGGCATATTGGTGTGTTTGGCAGCCAACTTTAAACACTGACCTTTTAAGAAGGATCGTGTCTTTATATAGAAAATGTGTATCTGTGGATGAGATAAAGGTAGGATTACAGTAAGGATTTTTGGTTTTGGGCAGGAGTTTCCGTGATTGTGTTTCTTAAGAAGATAGTTGATGGATTAAATGATCATCTGAGATTTTCAGAGTTTGTAAAGACTTCCAGATTTACCAATTCATCATCTCTTGTCTCCATCTAATTATTACAAATCTGTTGCCTCTAAATATTTGCTGCTGCTGGATATTGACTCATCTCCTGCCCCAGCTTTGTTCAAAGTATCTATCCCATTTTACAAGAAACAATTGAGAAAGCATAAAATAGATTAAATTGTGATAAATGCCAAATGCTTGAAAATATTCTGCTAGAAAGTAAGAAAATATTTCATGTACCTCTGTTTCCATTTTTTTTTTTTTCATTAATAAAATGGATCTAATCACATTCCCAACTCTTATGGCTTTTTGTAATGAGTAGGCCAAGCCCTGACCTGCTGATGGCCCCTTCTTGACCTTTCTCCTTGTAGGGAGTCCATGAGTGAAATTTGGTTGGATGAGGGTTTGTTCAGTCAGCTTTTTCATGGGGAGATTGTTCCCTACAGACAGGGCTAAGGTTTGACCACACACCTTAAACCCTGGAAAAATGTTTTTGGGAAGAGCAGAAGTGATGCAACAAATATGGAAGGGTACAGAAGGGCTTCAAGCTTCCAGTGGAAGATGTATGTTTCCCATCACCCATCTTATAGAAACATAGAATCATAGGACGTTTTGGGTTGGAAAGGACCTTTAAAGGTCATCTAGTCCAACCCCTCTACACTGATCAGAGACATCTTTGACTAGATCAGGTTGCTTAGAGCCCCAAACCCTACCTGTCCATATCTCTCTTGTGCTGAGGACTCCAGAGCTAAACACAGCACTGCAGGTAAGGTCTCACCAAGACAGAGCAGGGAGGCAGAACCATCTATCTTGACCTGCTGGTCATGCTGCTTTGAATGTAGTCCAGAATATGGTTGGCTTCCAGCAGTATGCCCACGTCCTTCACAGGGCTGTTCTCAATCCCTTCACCCCTCAGCAAGTATTGATACTGGGCATAGCTCTGACCCAGGTGCAGAACCTTGCACTCGGCCTTCTTAAACCTCAGGAGGTTTACAGGGGCTGACTTCCTTCTCCACATCCTCTAATGTAGCTTTTTGGGGCTCTCAGAGATACAGTTCTCAAGGTAGCACAGAGATTCAGTTTGATGGCACTCTCCATATGCTGGGACCCTCAAAGTATAAACTCTTCATAGCATCTTCTCTGTTTCCACAGGAGCTTTTTGGGTCATTTTTCTCTGCTTTCTGTGAAATGGCCCAGTGTCCTCACATGCAACCTGGTGACATTGCAGCTTGACTAGTTTGCTAATGAAGATATCCTGTTAATATTAATCTGACAAGGAGAACACTTCTTGTTTATTTTTTTCTTTTTCTTTATTTCCTTTTTTTTTTTCCCCACAGAGTTCTCTTTTTGATTTGTTACTGAATTTTCTTGAATATAGGACCAAAATTTTAGAAAAGCTTTTTTTTTTTCCTCATAAGCAACATCAAAAAAACAACCCCCCAACAGCTGAAGAGGAATTTGTCCTCACTTCTAGGACAATGGTGCAAATGGCTAATCAGCATTTTCATCTCAATTTATTTTCCTTGTGTAAGGATGCTCAAAGGGACTGTTCCAAGAACTTTTCCCATATTGTCATGTTAACTGTGAGATTAGGATCCACTTGATGGCTGAGTAAATGGTTTATTTTATCATTGGTGTGGACTGTGTGATGTTTAGCAAGCAGAACACAGCTTGAAAGACACAAAGGTTGAAGTTGCTGGGACTTTGCCTGGTTTCAATGAGTCCAGGTATTCATTACAAGCTTCCTCTTTGTGTCACAGCTTCATGGAGCAGGAGAATCATAGAACAGAATCATAGAATGGTTTAGGTTGGAAGAGACCTCAAAGATCATCTGCCATAGGCAGGGATACCTCCTACTAGAAGAGGTCACTCAAGGTCTCATCCAACCTGGCCTTGAACACCTCCAGGGAGGTGATCTTTGATCACATTCTGTGCTTCTGTCATCCACAACCTCCCTGGGCAACCTGTGCCAGTGTCTCACCACCCTCGCTGCAAACAACTTCTTCCTAACATCCAGTTTCAATCTCCCCTCTGCCAGTTCACACCAATCACTCCTCATCCTGTCATTACAAGACCTTGTCAATAGTCCCTCCCCAACCTCCTCTAGCCTCCTCCAGGTACTGGAAAGGTACTACAAGGTCTCCTCAAAGGCTTCTCTTCTCCAGGCTGCAGAGTCTCAACTCTCTCAGCCTGTCCTCATAGCACAGCTGCTGCAGTCCTCTGAGCATCTTCGTAGCCTCCTCTGGACTGGCTCCAACAGTTCCATGTCCTTGTGTGGGGAGCTCCAGAACTGTACTCCAGGTAGGAACAGTTTGGATGTTCTTGTAAAACAACAAAAACTGTGCCTTATTTTTCAGCAGTGGCACTTGTCCATTTTTGCATTCCTGGTAAAAAAAACCAAAAAAAACTACATGTAGCTCTTTTAAAGATCACTTTTCATCTAGATGCTTATTTACTGATAATGTCAAATGCTCTTTATTCTTCTAAAACGCAGAATTAATACTGCATTATTCTAGCCAGTATTACTCCTACCAGGAAGCAGAATTTCATCAAGTCCAACTTTTCTGTTAGAAAGATTAAAGGAGAAGGCAGAAGGCCAAATTCTCCTCTGTTGTGTGAGTGTTGAGCTAGATGATCCATTGACATCAAAGGAACTGGGATTTTACACTAGTGTAATCCAAACCAGAATTTCTCACACAGATTTTATGGATGCATATTTTTGTTCACTCTCCAAATGGAAGACCAAGATAATCTTTCTGTCCCTAAAGATGCACAAACTACAATCCCAGTGGCATATTACAGTGGGTTGAGGAGGTGTGGTTGGCATTGCCTGCGTGAAAGTCCTAAGATAACCGCAGTCTGAGTGACTCGCAGTGCACAGCCGTGCTCATTAATACATAAACCACTCTAACCAAGCCTTCTGCTCCCTAGAAGCTCACTGCTTGCATTTTTAAGGTGAAACCCAAGTTATTCTGTAAAGATACACTTGCCACTGGCCTTTGCAAAGGTGTTCTTTTCCAAAATTAAATATATAAAATAACAGAATGGCTTGGGTTGGAAGGGACCTTAGGGATTGTCTACTTCAACCTTCCCACTGTGGGCAGGGAAACCTCTCAGCTAGACTCAGCTGCTTAAAGTCTCATCCAACCTGGCCTTGAACACTCCCCCAGGGAGGAGGCATCCACAACCTCCATAGGCAGCTTATTCCAGACTCTCACCACTCTCATATTGAGGAACTTCCTAAGATCCAGTCTATCTCTGCTCTCCCTCA
>WBNM01038981.1:0-15373 GCA_013399055.1 Ramphastos sulfuratus | reverse complement strand
CATTCTCACAATTCTAAAATTCTAAGTTCAACAAGCTGCCATTGATTTCCCTAGACAAGTCATGAAATGCTCAAGTTTAAATTTCAGCCTTCTGTGCCTCATGCAACATCTTCCAGCACAACAGGGTCCAGTCCTACCTGCTGCTTGCTTTTGTCTGGTTTGCAGGAGAAGAGTTTAGTCCTGTGCTAATTCCATGTTCCAGGAAATTTTCATGTTATGCATCAAGTGTGTGTGTGTTAAACTCTGAAAAGTGGGTACAAGAAGGACTTTGAAGTGCTGAAGTACTACCAAAGAAGAGCAATGGAGAACAAGACTTGTGAGGAGCAGCTGAGCAAACAGGGGTTGTTTAGCCCAGAGGAGAAACTTTCTCACACTCTACAACTATCTAAAAGGAGGTTGTAGCAGGGTGAGGATCTTCCAAGCAAACAAACAATAGGACAAGAGGAAACAGCCTCAAGCTGTGCAAGGGGAGGCTTAGGTGGATATTAGGAAAAATGTCTTCCACAGAAGGCTTGTCAAGCCCTGGCCCAGGCTGCTGAGTGAAGTGGTGGAGTCCTCATCCCTGGAGGTATCTAAAAGCTGTGTAGATGTGGTGCTGAGGGATGTGGTTCAGAAGTTAAAGCCTGGACTTAATGACCCTAAACCATCTCTGCCAACCAAAACAATTCTTTGGTTCTAAGTTCCACTCATTTGTAATTCTGTCCACTCATAACTCAGCCAACCAATACTGCTGAATTGGTCTTAAAACCTCTGCTGCTCATGAGGTCAAGCTCATTATCACTAAGAGCTTTGTCAGTTCCTGGGTTTTGTTTCCCTGAGTATTAGTGGCAAAGCAGAAAGATCAGCTCAGCCATACAGACCGCAAATAACTGCTACAGGGAGAGAAAACAGAAGCTTGAAGCAGGCTATTAAATAGATATGAAAAGATACAGCAGAGAAGCTTTGAAGAGACAAAACTGTTTGCATTGCCTAGAAAGCTTCCAGAGCCAGAGGAAGAATCTGCACTTTCCCCTGCAGACATGAAGCTTGTTTTCTTTTAACCCTCTCCAGCAGCCCTTCAGAGCAGAGGAAGCTTTAACCATTTTACATAGGCTCCAGCCCCTGGAAAATTCTTCTCAGAATTTCCTTACTCCCACCCTCTGCCCTTCTTGTAGGGCATCTGCTTGCCCATCTCCACAAGGTGTCCTGTCTGCTGTCCCACAGCTCTCCAGTGACAAGCACACCTGGTGCCGCAGCTGATCCCAGAGAGGATGGATCAGCCTGTGGTAGATTTTTGTTTAAGAGCACAACGGGCTGAGATGATTTCACTTCACTCTTTTTCTAGGGGAAAAGGGCAGGAAAATAATAAAGCTCTTGTTGAACTGGAGATAGATACAGAGAGGTTGTACTTTAAAATGTGCAGGAAAAGATAGGGCATGCACAAATCCTTAACACCTAACACAGACACAGGATACATGAGAATTCCCTCAAAAACCTTCCCCCCAATCAAACTTAAACCATCAAAATTCCAGTGCTCATTCCACACACCCCACACACCACCCCTTCTGTCTTCCATTAGGCCCCAAGCAAGCTGAATTCACTATGCCCTGTGGCCTTGAAGGTCACAGCCTACCACAGGGTCCTCCCTACATAGTTACCAGACAAGGATCCCTTCTGGAGAGCTGGAAAGGTAGGAAGAAAAGAGAGTGAACTGACCTTGCTGCTTACTTTTAAAGTGTCTGCAGGATTATGGGATTGAATAACATAATTATGATATCCAGGGGCAACCTGTTTGTCCCTGGGGATGGATCTTGGTCTCTGTAGGTTTTTCAGGAAATCTGGGATAACCTGGGACCCCTCAGACCATGACATTCCTCAAGACACAACACAGCCAACATATTAAGCGCCAGGACATTGATTCTGGTTCACAGTGCCAACTTTCCCTGCCCCTGAGGCAAAACTCCTGTGTGGTTTGTCTTCTACCTTTCTAAATAATGGCAACTTCTGATTTTCCCTTCAGTTTCACAATTTGCCCTTTACCTACACGTGTGGTTATTAGTCTCTGAATAAAAGATGTGTTTCTCCAGTTCACAAGTGAGGATGCATCCAGTGCACCTCATCTGAGATTGTTCTGGGCCTTTCCACAACTCTTTTCCCATCAGTAGTGATTGCACAGAAAAACAACCACCATTAAAATATGATGCGAAGCAAAAAAAGCCCTTGGTTCTTAGTACCATTATTTCCCATTTATTCCCTTTGCATGTTACAACAGCACCTGCAAGCTGCATTGTCAGGCAGTGTGCAAAGAGGCAACATTTAGGAAAGAGATNCATGGAATCCCAGCATGGTGAGGGTTGCAAGGTGCCTCTGGGGATCATCCAGTCCAATCCCCCTGCTAAAGCAGGGCACCCACAGCAGCTTGCCCAGGATCACAATGGCCAGGGGAGGTTGGAATATCCACAACCTCTCTGGGCAGCCTGCCCCAAACCTCCAGCACCCTCACACCAAAGAAGCTTTTTCCCCTGTTCACATGGAACCTTCTAGGTTCCAGTTTGTGCCCATTGCCCCTTGTCCTTTCACTGGGCACCCCTGAGAAGTGCCTGGCCCCATCCTCTTGCCCCCCACAGCTCCTTTAGCTGTTGCTGAGCTTTGCTCAGATGCCCTCTGGGGCTGCTCTTCTGCAGGCTCAACAGCCCCAGGGGTCTCAGCCTTTGCTCCTCACAGAGCTGCTCCAGGCCCTTCAGCAGCTTTGTAGCCTCTGCTGGACTTTGTCCAGCAGTTCCCTGTCTCTCCTGACATGGGGAGCCTGCAACTGGACACAACGCTCCAGATGTAGCCTCCCTGGGGCAGAAGAGAAGGATAGGAGAAACTCATTTGACCTGGTGGCAGTGCTCTTAATGCACCCCATTTGCCCTCCTGGCCACAAGAACACTGCTGGCTCACAGTCAGCAATGGTATCCACCTACACACTGAAGTTGTAGATGCTGAAGGATGTTCACTGACATATTACACAATGGTACAAAATGTTAACTGCCTCTGGAGTGTTTACATGTGGCACTGAGATGTGTGGTGTATTCTCACAGGACCTGGTCCATGCATCCAGACAGAAAGTCACATAGCTGTGCCAGGGTTGTGCCCAAGCAAATTATTGATTTGGGTTGTCATTGTGCTAATGGAGTCACAGAGAATCTTCTCAGTTCAGTGCTGGCACAGCCCAGAACAGAATTTTTATCTTCTCATGAGAGGAAGGCAAGACACAGTTCTGTGCCCATTAAGAACAAGAAAAAGAGTGTTTGAAAGAGTATTTACCAAGTGTGATGGTTTGGGAGTTCCCTGCCCCACCACACACTATGAAAAATCCCCCAGGCTAGACTCAGGCAGCTGGAAGTTAAGGACTGAAGCTCTGTTTACAGCTCAGCACAATGTACAAGCAGAGATATACACAATAGACAGGAATAGTTACAGACATAGACAAGTTAAAGGCAATACAGAAACACAATTCCCCTCCCAGCAATCAGAGTGCCCAGGAGGGGCTCCCAACCACCCTTCCACCTTCTCCCCACCCCTCTGCCTTACCCCAGGGTCTGCCTCACATGCAAGGTGAGTTTGGAGGCTGGGCAGGGGGGATTAAAAGCAGAGTGATGAGTTGGGTTACACAGCAGAGAGTCCAGCAGACACAGCAGCTCCCAGAGACTCTCTGTCTGACCTGTATTTGTGTCCTGGTTCTTACACATCTCAGCAAGCCTATGAGTGCAGCAGACACCACCACTGTTTGCTGCTCACAGCCTATAATCTCATTTTTCTCATTGAACTACTCCAATTAGCCTCAAACCAGCACACCAAGCTTCATCATCGTTAGGCATTACTTCATGCTCAGCTTTAGATTCTTTACACCTAAATTCATTGTGACTCTGGATTCCTATTTGCTCCCCATCGTCGGCAGCCACCTGTGGCACTCCCCATGGCGCTCACAGCCCCATAGCTGTGCTCTTGGCAGCAGCAGGAGCTGGGCCTTTAGCAGGATGCTTTCTGGTGCACTCACAAGCTGTTACTCTAACAAGCAGCACAGACAGGTCCCCTCTTGCTTTTCAGCAATCCCTCATGTCAGCTGCAATTACCAGTGCCACAAACCACCCTGTTTAAGCAGCCTATTTATAACTACACGGGAACGTCTGAGTGCTCGGCTCGGTAACGTAAATTCACTGCTTTGCTTTGTTTCTTCTGTTTCTGATTCAGAAAATGGAATCTCTTCAACCTAATTGGTGTCATCCATCAAACATTTTTAACAATTTCTGTGGTTTTCAGACATTACTCATGGTAGTGTTTTTCATCATTTCTCATAAGCTTTCCCAATTAAGATAATAAAAGCTTTTCCACTTGCGCTTTCTCCTGGCTGCTTTGTTTCCAGACTTGATTTTCACTCTCCTTTTTTTGTTTTTATTTTTTAATATATTTGTTCATGTAGTTGTTTTTTTTTAGGTTGGTCAGGTGGGTTTTATTTCCATCAGAGAATCCATAACTCCTCATAATCTCAGTTCTTTCAGTCTGTTTCCCTGGGCTTTAACAACTACTGGTTTTTTTTTTGCTTTATGCTACAGTTCCCAGTTTTGTATAGATCACAGAATCCCAGCATGGTGGGGTTGGAAGGGACCTTTGGAGATCATCTAGTCCAACCCTACTGCTAAAGCAGGTTCACCTCGAGCAGGTTGCACAGGAACAAATCCAAATGGGTTTCAAAAGTCTTTTCTGTCTGCTGTCTGTGGTCACCATGTTTCATCTGCTGTGTCCAACATGAAAACGTGAGGAGAGTCTCTTGGACAGGCTGGAGAGGTGGGCACAGGCCAACCTCATGAGGTTCAACAAGACCAAATGCAAGATCCTGCAGCTCAGTCAAGGCAATCCCAAGAAAAACNATGAGGCTGTGGGCAGCCTGATCTAGGGTAGGGTGTCCCTGGGCATGGCAGGGGGGTTGGAACTGGCTGATCCTTGTGGTCCCTTCCAACCCTAACTGATTCTATGATTCTAGTCTGCATTTCTAAAGCTAAACTGCTTCTTTCAAAAAAACCCAAGCAATACAATATACAAATATTGCTCTATCAGTCTAATCACCAGCTTCTACACCATCCTCCTTGAGCTTTCCTTCACCATTCTCTTCCTTCTCTTCCTTCTATTCATGTTGCCATTATTAATATCTAAAGGGTGGGTTAAAGTGGCTTAAACCAAGAAGTTCCACTTCCACTTGAGGAAAACTTCTTTAAGGCTGCTGCAGCCTGGAGCAGGCTGCCCAGAGAGGTTGTGGAGTCTCCCTCTCTGGAGCCTTCTAAGACCCACTTGGATGCATTTCTGTGTGACCTGTCCTGGGTGACCCTGCTTTGGCAGGGGATTTGGACTTGATGATCTTCAGAGGTCACTTTTAACCCCTACCATTCTATGATTCTGTAAGAGCATGAATCCAAAGCCACCAAAAAAGTTTCAGTAGCCATGGTGTGAGAGAGAAGGTGCCAGGCAATGCACTCAGCATTTTGAAGGGCAAATGAGGGCAGTGCCTCTTTGCAGCCCACACACAGCCTACCAGCTTATGATGCCTTTGCTGCACTATATGACATCATTAACAGGCTATTCCTACTCTCCATGGCCATTCAGAACAAAGCTTGCTTTAAATTATATTACAGTGGGGACTTCTTTTTTTCTGGGTCTTTCAAAGAGGTATTGCCATTGCAGATGGTCATTGCTGTGGAGGAGATGTTCTCATTCTCAGTTTTCATCACCCATTTGTCTCCCTGGCTCTGCCCTCTGCAGGACACTGCCTTCCTCAGGGCCCCAAGGAGATGACCACAGACTGCTACACAATAAACTGGGAGCCTCCAGCTGCAGAATGGGAGCACGTTGATGTATTTGCAGAGTAAAATAATGGCTGAGGTCTTAATGGTGGCCAAGGTCCTTTACACTTCTAACAATCTTCCACAGCTAATAGCAAAGTTGTGCTATCCCATCTCTGGCACCTATTAAGTGGCAAAAAGGAACCCTGGACTTCATCTTTTTATGAAACTGTTTTTACTTGCCAGCTTCTGCTGCTGGAAGTTGAGCAGAAGAATGGTTCTCTGGTAATTTGTAATAGCTTGGGAGAGAAGGTTGCCACTTTGGCTCAGCTGGGAAGGGCTGCAGATGAATCAGCAGCAGCTCCCCCAGATGAAAATAGCTGTGTGTCTTTTAAATGTTTAATGGAGATTAACACTTTGTCATTGCGGCGCATGGCTCGCTGCAACGCGGTGAAGGATGCTCCGTGTTGGATCAGGCAGCCTGCTGCTGTGGTGCACTGAAAAGATACAATGACAAATCCCTGACATAAAGCCTGTCCTGGTTTGAACTGCCATTTGCCTTCCCAAAATAAAGACAAACACATTCCCATGATGGAAGATGGGGGATGGCTTTCCATTTATTTGTTAGTAGATGCATAAATCCAAAGGAGAAAGTTAATTAGACTCCCTGCTTGCAAGGCAGTGGAGTACACTCTGATTGCTAATTATTTTAATATAGGTAAACAGCTATTGACAGTACAAGTCATTTCCCTCCACCCACAGTTAAGAGGCTGCCAGGTATCAGTATGGCAGCTCAGAGCAAACCTGAGGCACTCTAAATTACGAGTTTCAATCAATATGCAAATCATTATTGTAAAATACATCAATGATCATTTACTCCAGCTGGCCTCCAGTACTGCAGGTGTTCACTCAGGTCTGCATCTCAGTCACTATTTTTCATTCTGAAGGCCCCTGGGGCTGAGCTTGACATGACACTTAGCTACATATTCTCTACTTAGAGCAGCTCATGCTCTGCATAGTGGCTCAGGTCAGCATGGTGCAAACTTGCAAGACACAAAACTCTTCCATCTTCTGCAGCTGGAGGAACCAAACTGCTAACAGGTTAATCACAGCCCCTAAAGCCTCCTGCTTGCTCCCCCTGCTTAACCATCCTTGTTTCTGGGTATCAGCAGGGCTAGAGGGTGCTTACCCAGGTGTTCTGCAGGACTGCTGCTCAAAAGCACCTAATCATACCTGTTTTCACTTGGCATTGTCTCTCAGAGGTAGGCTGCTAGTGCAGCTCTGAGCTTTAGAAGAGTCTTTTAGCTCACCTGCCCCAGCAGCCCCCTCCTGTCTTGACCTTTTCCTTTCAATTTACTTGCTACCTTAACAATAACAAACAAATAATAAAACCCTGCCTTGTAATTTCCCATTCTACAGTCTTTAAGGAGTCATCTAATTGAAAAAGTTCCAGTTCCCAGTGCTTTGTAATGAATATTTCTGATGTAGCAGGCTGCCTGGTCTCATTTGTTCTTGCAATTGTGTCAAAACACTGGAAAATAACTTCCATTTTAGCAGGCATATTTCTTCTGCAGTGCATTTCCTTTTGGGGAAATTAGATATAACCCTGACTTTTCTTGGAATTACAACCCAAGTTCCTTTTAATTTTGTTTAGTTTTCAATGTTTCTTTGGAGGTCTTGCCATTTCTGAGCTCCTCAGGTATATATTCAGCAGTGGAATACAGAGAGGTCCTCCAATATTGCTCCTTCCAGCTGGCATCAAAACCATACTGCTCTAAAGCATGACCAAAAATTGTATGGTTTGGATCAACTTTGAATTGAGACAGGCAAAACAAAATATGGTTTGCTTGCAGTAATTTATGTTTTCCCTCTTGCTGGACACCTACAGCAACTGGCACAAAGTAATTGGTTGTATATTTCAGCTCCAGAGATGCCCAAAGTGCTTGGTAAAGTTCAGAATGAACACAAAGCCCCTGCAGAAGAGGGTAAGAGGCATCTGGGTAAATTAACCTCTTGGCATCAACCACTGGTCCTGAACACAGCAAAGTGGCTGGTCAAGGAAACTGGGTGAGATAGCACCTTGGCTGTAGCTGGCACTGCAGGGAGTGGAGAGATTCATGGCAGGACTGCAAGGCTTGGCAGGCCTCTGAATTCCTCAATTAACCACTGACCCACTTGTAGTAAATTGGATAAATTGATACATTTATTACCCACACACTGCCTGTCTCAGCACATTAGACATTGTTTGTGCCAGGTTCTCATTGGGTTTCTTCTCTTCTGCCGCTGCTGCTGGCCACTGCAGGAGATGGTGGTTACTCCCTGCAGGGTTTGCTTCAAGTCCCTCTCTCTTCCTTTCCATTTGAACTGGCTGCTGGCAGGGTTCATGAGCATAGAGCACATCCTCTGGGCTTTGTAGGGAAAAATTATTTGGAACCATCACAAAACACCCCCTTAAAATACATTTTCAACTATATGCATGTGTTTGTGTGGACCCTTTCCCTTCTGCGATCTTGAAACCACACCTAAATTCCTTGCAGACACAGAAGCTGGATCTTCTTTACCTCTGAAATACCCAGGATGCTTTGGACAGAGAGAAAAAGGCAAGAATAACATCATGAGAAGTTGCTGTTCTTTAGCTTAGTTTGGAGAGGCTGATTCCAGTGGGGTCTGTGGATGGTTATTTTTATGCATCCATTGCTCATTGACCAGGATAATCAAATAGAATATTCCATTTGCTTCCTGCTGTTTAAGTACCTAATTCAGAGCTAATTGAAGTCAATGGGCAGATATTCATAGACTTTAATGGACCAGCCATAATCTTATGTCTACTTTTGTTCTTAAGTTACTTCATTTATCCCAACTATATTCCCCTTTCCCATGCATGCATGCATAGTTATTTAACATGCATAATCACCATCCATAAGGAGAAGTATTCTAAAGTAGCTATTAGAAGGGATTCCAAGGCAGATATTTACATAGACCTGTGACTATGCTAACAGCATCTATATAGGTTTTACATTAGTTTGATATCCAGTAGGACAGTTATCACCACAAAACCATATTTAAATTCTAAGGGGCTTTTGTTACCTCAGCTACATGAGGTAGAACTTAAGTCATCTGTGTGATTTTACTCACAACCTATGCATGTTTATGCCCTAATGGCATAACTTTTCACCCTCAGTGGNTGCCCACACTGCTCTTGCTGCAGCCCAGCACACAGTTGCTGTCTGGGCTGCATGAACACTGCAGCCTCATCTTGAGCTTTTCATCACCCCAGACCCCCAGGTCGTGTTCCTCAGGGCTGCTCTCAGCCATTCCCCACCCAGCCTGGAGATGTGCTTGGGATTGTGCCTACCCAGGTGCAGCACCTGAACAAGAGCCAAAGCCCATGACCTCCTCTGAAAACACCTTTAGAGTATCTCAGTAGTGTTTCCCAGGGAAACAAGCAAGCAAAACCCAACCAAACAAAACCAAAAACCCCACAAAACCACACAAAAAAACCCACCCCAAGCCACGTGTCTAAAATTATATAATTGTTTTTTTTCTGCACATTGAAGTGTCTTCATTTAAAAACTGTTCTTCCTCCCACTTAATCCACAGGTATTAACTCATTTCTCTGTCTCGGTTCTAAGGCAATCAGCCTGATAATTTTTCATCTCTCAGTGAATCTTATCAAACTGAGACAGGGATTGAAATCAATGTATTCTGTTAGGCTTGCTGTCTCTGAAGCAGGAAGAGTTCTGGAAGCACAATGTGAAACAGGATAACCAATGATATGCACAAATAATTCCTATTGCCTTCCTTTTCCTCTGCTCCCAATGCTTTGAGCATCCCTAAAGCCCTCGCGGTGCTGCAAATTCTATTGCGCTACTCACGACGGTCTGAATCCTGCATGACAAATTGCAATCTGCCTTTCTACCTTCCTCAGAGGTTTCTTTTCCTATGCTTACATTTTGAAGAGCAGCTATAAAGTATTGCTCTTACTGAATTTGTTGTCCTTTTTTGCCACCAGGAATTTGATACTGCATGCCTGACGCCCAGCAGTCAAAACCCAACTGGCGTATAGCAGCTGAGGCTCAGTGGGAATGGCTTTCTCCTGTAATGGAGTACAACACTTCAAACTAAGCTGAGAATTTTCCTCACGTGGCAGCTTTGTGCAGGAGCAGATCTCCTAATGGAAAGCCAACGTTCAGGGGTATAAGCAGCAAAGCAACATTTCCCCAGGACAAGTAGTAATAGCTGGGACACAACACAGCGCTGGGTAGTGCCATTTTGACACCCACTGCTGTCAGGGTGAAGACAGAAGGTCAGTGCCAAGGCTTTGGAAAAAAATCTTACTTCTTCTTGCCATATAATTAGTTTGGAATCCAAGCATATAATTACAATTCCATATACACACTATCTGGATACTTAATAGTGCATTAAGCAAGTTACAGTTAATGTTTTGAGATAATTTAGTCTCGCTAAGTGTCAATATTTAGCTGCTAATTAATGGCATATTTACTTCCCTTCCATACACTGGTGTGCCAATTATCAGCCTAAAAAGCCTTCACCAGTTCAATACTCACACTGGAAATGAAATACACTGAACTGCACTTGTCTGGAATGTAACTCTAGCAAAAGCAATAGATTTACTTCCAGAATACATTTATCCATCATACAAAGCCAACACAGTCTGCAAGTATCTTATGGACTTCAGAACCATAGAATGCCCTGGTTGGAAGGGACTTCTAGAGGTCAGCTAGTCCAACCTCCCTGCACTAAGCAGTAAGTAACCTGAATCAGGTTGCTTCAAGCCCCACCAAGCCTGCCTTTGAATGTCTCCAGAGATGGAACCTCCACCACCTCCCTGGGCAACTCGTCCCAGTGTTCCACCACCCTCACAGTAAATAACTTCTTAATGTCCAATTTAATGTCCTTCTGCATTTTATAGCATTGCCTCCTATCACTACATGCATTAAACAGTCCCTCCTCAACGTTCTTCTAGGACCCCTCAAGGTACTGGCAGGCTTCCCTAGAGACCCTTGTCCTGTTTTTCCCTCTGTGAGCATCACTGCTTCAATGGGTGTTGCACACACCCAAGAAAGAGGTTAACTTCTGGTTTGCTACACATAGGTCAGCTCCAGCTCATCAACCTTCCAGGTTTATTTTGGCAATAAAATTGCAATTAAAGCAAATCCATCAAGTACAGAAAACCTGAAATTGTGCCCTGTGCACTATTTTTCTGTCACAGGATTAATTAATTGAGAGGTTTAAACTTGTCAGTTTTCATCAATCATTTGAGGAAGAATTTTGACAGCTGTACATCCAATTAAGATGTCTTCTGTCCCGTTTCACCTTTCTCCATCTAGCCCTTATCCTGTGCAGAACAACTCTTTCATTTCGAGTCTGTAAAGAATTCATAAATATTCTATTCTCTTTTTAACTTCAATCAAGAAAGCAGAGCTTTACTCTTACCAAGTTCTTTAGGGTATTTTTTTTAATTTTAATGAAATTCCTCTGCATTTTCTTCTTACCTATGCAATAAGATTACAAATGCATAAATATATACATATGTATTTATATAAATATAGAAATATTATACAATAGATTATATTTTTTTAAAGGCAGTAAAATGAGCAGAGAAAATCCCAGTCAAATATCTTCTCAGAACTATAAGACTGAAATTTTAGGCTTCTCATTTATCTGTTCCACTAGAGATGTAGGTAACAGAAAGGCTACTAGCTCCCAAAATGAGCTGAGTGAAGCTTAACCCCACATTTACAGCTCAACTTTAATTATGTATTTTATTTTTGGTCATGACAGATGTTCACTAAAATTCTCTCTTTAGGATGTTGAGATGCTTGAAGGTACTAAAAATAACTAAATAATAACACAGCCTTCTTCCTCTGGCCTCCTGCTGCCTGTGACACTTTTGTCACAAAAGCNTTCCAACCTGTTTGATTCTATGATTCTATGGTTCTATGAAAAGGACTTTCCCAGTCCTAGTTTATGTGGTGGGTTTGGAGAGGCCTGGATCTTAACCCTTCTACTTTGCTCAGAACAGATTCCTGATGGAAGAGTTTGCACTTCACTGCAGCTCAAATACAGCTTGAAAGGCCAAGCTGTGCCCTCGCTTCTCTGCTTGTCCCACAGCCTCCATCAAATGCTGTGTGAGTCAGGGAACACAATGGGCAAACGTCACATGGCCTCCCCTGCTGCAGGCTGAACTTCAAGCCCATCATACTTTGTTCCAGCCAGTAATTTTATTTTTGAAGCTTATTACTTTAGCCAATAATCTAATTAACACAATGCATACAATGCATGGTTACAATGCATGGGAGGCGTCCCTGCCTATGGCAGGGGACTGGAACTAGATGATCCTTGAGGTCCCTTCCAATCTTACCATTCTACGATTCTACTTTAGCTCAGCCTATGAGAGGAAGCAGCACAGTGAAATACAGGGGTAAAAAAACAGCATAAACCAGAGACCCAAAGCCAGCAGCTACCCAACTGCCACCCATCTCACTGCCAGCCTTGCAGACAGAAGCCAACACCCAAGAACGCAGAAGCAGCAACCAGCACAGAAGCCTCCCATGCTGCAATGTGAACTCCAAGCCCCACCACACTTTGCTGCAGCCAGCACTGCCATTTTTGACACTGGCAGGACTGCAGCATGGTGTGGATAACAGCAGCAAGTTCAACTCAGCCCATGACATTCAGCAATTTTACTGAGACGTTCATGCCTGAGGAACGAAATACCAGAGCCAAAGAAAGTAATTCACAGAGAAGGAAAATATAGATGTGTGAACTTCAGTGAGTGAAAAGAAATGGTGTGGACAACCTCAGCGTGCTTTTTAAAAGGCTCCTGCTATTTGCTGGAGTCTGATAAACATCAGCTGTGTTATCAGGAAAGAATTCAGTGGGGCAGAGGTCGAAGAGAATTCAGCCGAATGCCCACTGAAAGATAAGAGCACATTATTTCTGGCTTACCATTTGGAGCTGTTAGTTCTGTGAAAACAACATCATGTAATGATCCTAATAACTTTCCCTGTTAGGGTGAAAGAAAGCTTATCCACAGAAGGAGGTGCAAAGGAAGAGGTATAATTTAAACATAAACACAGCAGAATAAAGTCGGTGGTGTCACAGCAGAACTTTCCTGAAACGCTCATGGAAATGTTAGTGGGAGGATTGAGTTGAGTCTCATTCAGCTCATAGCCACTGCTGGATTGGATAGGGCAAAAAGGGCTATGGGAGTGGAGCTCACTTTAGTTCACAGGGATTTCAGTTCCTTCTGTTAATTTATGTCATCTTTAAAATGTTTTCACAGTATCACAGTATAAGCAAGGTTGGAAGAGACCTCAAAGATCATCAAGTCCAACCCATCACCACAGACCTCAAGACTAGACCATGGCACCAAGTGCCACGTCCAAACCTGCCTTGAACACCTCCAGGGACGGTGACTCTGAAGGATGATGTCACCATCTTTTGCTGCCAGAGATGGTCTGTCCAGCTCAGGTTACACCTCCTTGTGCCTCTGCACTTCCCAGCAGAATTTATTTGCTCTGGTGACTCCTCAGCACTTGGCTCCTCAGTGCTTTGCCCTGGTGGCTCCTCAGCACTTCCCTTTTTTCTAGCAGACAGCAACCTTCTTTCTTTTGCATAACAGATGTCTGGTTCTGCTCTAGTTAAGAGGCAAATAATTTCTTCTGGAAAAAAAACCCACATCTTCCTTATTCTCCAAATCCCATATTTGTTTAACAAACTTTCCTTCTCTCCCAGCTGTCTTCCACTTAATCCCTTTCAAGATGTGCAGAAGAAGCATCCCTCAGTTAGAAGTCTATCAGCAAAAAATGAACACACCTCAAATGCTAAACATCAGGAATTGGGCATGCAGTTAATTGCTGACAGTTAATCCACAAAGGAAAACAACTCACCAAAGTTCAGCATAATCATGAATACATTCAAGAAAATTATAATCTACTCATGATGACTCCATGTTGAGAAACAGACTTGGAACTCACTGAGTGAATTATTCATTGTGGGTTGCTTGTAGTGCTGCATTTTTCCTGGCACGTCACTGAAAGGAATGCAATTGCATATCCTTGCCAATGCAAATGTACATGCAAATGCAGTTGCAAAAATGAGATGAGAATTTACTGTCACTGTCATTGAAGTGCAGCTGATCACAGTGACTTCAAAATAAACTCTTTGTCTACAGAGCATCATCAGAAAATGTGCAGTAACACTTCAGCCTCTGGCTAAATGTTCATGTCCAATGGAAAAAATTGCCCGAATGGGCAGAAATGCAGCTGGAAACTGCAGCTTCCCACTGACCTATTCATCACTCAGAAACAGGATCAATGGTTTTTCATTTCCCCTGCCTTCCCAGGAGGTTTCCCTGTGACCAAAAGATGTACCACATTAAGTTTTTTTTCCCTTTCCTTGCCAGCTTGCTATTGAATTCCTAGAAAACTATCTATCAATATTAAGCCAAATAGGAGTTAGTATCTCTTTAGGAAACCCACCTACATCTCTACACAATCAAGTCTTGCTTTCAAACAACAGGCTCAAAAAGTAAAAAAAAGAAACTTTTCTAAGCCAAAACTTCTGGGGGGGTTGGGGTTGATTCTAAAGGAGGACAACTTTCAAGGAATATAGTCTTTGAGGTGCTCAATTTTTGGTGTTATTTTCTACCAGGTAAGGACTTATATTTGGTGTAGCACTGCTGGTTCAGGTAGGACATAAAAGGGGGGAGTTAAACTTTGTGTCTCACATCTCTCTTATATGACAAAAACCCATGGCACAGTGAAGTAAATGATACCCTCTATCGGCTCAAAAAGTAGCATCTGCCACTCAGATAGAAATACCATATGTACTTATTCTGGTTTTTAACCTGCAAAGCACTGAGGAGCACTACAGAGCTTGCAAAATAGGTAGAGAAGCAGACCTCTGTCTCTAACAGGTCCCATTCTCTCTTTTTTTTTTTTTTTTTTTTTTTTTTTCCCAGGAGGTGAGGCTGGGGTTAATGCAGCCTAGAAGTAGCTTTCTGTAAAACAGGCTAATGCCCAGCCATTTCCACCCAGGCTTAAAGGGCTGCTTTCCTTATTCCCAGAGGAAAACTGGGCTAATGCCACTTGGATGATGGAAGCTGTTTTCCTCTCCGATTATTCACAAACATGACTCGGGATCAGAAGTGAGTATAGCTCAAAAAAAAACCCAAAAATCTCCAAACTCCACACTCATCCTCCCTGTTGGAACTCAAAGGCCTTGAAACACACGCACATGAAACATCTTTTCAGTGTCTGCTCCTCTTTACACTGTGTTGGAGCACAAGTTCTGACCTTCCGTGTGGTTTATGGAAGTCAATTTGTTTTCCACTGCCTGCTCCATCCAACACACTTCCACTCTTCTCTTGGTTATTTCTTCTAAAACAATGGCATTAAATACACTCATATACATCTACACCAATATATATACACTCATATATATATACACTCATATATATATATACACCAAATATTCTCAATAAGTAATTAACACCCTTCACCCCCACCATGTTTCAATATTAACCTGTGCAGTGCTGGAGCCCCCAG